>JAPYZS010000461.1:0-89217 GCA_030522925.1 Trissolcus japonicus
CGTGGTTAGACGGAGACGGTCGTCCAAACGACCTGGCGCCCAACAAACATTTTTTTTTGAAAAAGAAATTAGCGTATATCTGAGCACGTTACAATATATATATATATATATATATATATAATGTTGGAGTATATCTTAAATTAGGACACCTTTGAGATATTTTTATGAGACCTTTTAGTGTGTGTGTGTGTCTGAATGGATGCTGGGCACATTTATGCATGAGTAAAGCAGCAGTTTTCGGACAGACTTTTAATATAGATTAAAAAGAATAAATGAAAGCGTGTGTGCGCTTCGCAACGATGAGGATGAATGATTCGTAAGATTAAAAGTTGCTCTCTTTGTGCTCAACAGAGTTGTCTGTTGGTTGGAGGGTAGGAGGCACTCTTCTCGGCGCACAATAATTTTGAACTCCAAATGACAAAGTAGTCGTTTATTGCACTCATCGCGTAAAGTGGCACTTTTGCTCGACGTCAACTAGAGAGTGCATGTGGAATAGCGAATTCGTAGAAATGTCATGGCAATATCTTAACGCTGACGCATATATCTATATATCTGATTTTTTATGTTTATAAAAAACATGCGATGTTTCGCCACTGGTAAATACACTGGTATACATATATACTTGCAATTAACTATGTACACAACAGCTTAACAAAACTCGTTTTCGTTGATTCTTGAAAGTTGCATATATATATATATACCTATACTCATATACTCTGATAAGCTAGACAAGGTAAATGCAATAAATATGCGTGACTATATATATATATATATATATATGCATTTATGCGTTCGAGTAAAAATACAAAGTCCTAGTCTAATATTGAATAATTGAAATTGTCGTATAATATTGCGATGCATCATTCAATTAGATTGTTCATTTTGCGCACTAATTTGCGATTAATGATATGTTACTGAAATATTGGATAATCTCATAGACTTATAAATAAATAAATACATGTATTTGTATATTTTGTTTGTGAAGGGATCACAACTTGAAGGGAACGAAAAATACAGTGGATAAAAGTTATAGTATTTGACAGATAATAAAATACACAGAGAGCGGCATGAGCTGCTTATTCAGTCTGATACAATTGATGATTGTCATTAGATGGTCTTATTTCGGTGCAACGTAAATTGCGCCGACGTGGCCTGATTTCTCATCAGACGAAACAATTTTATTATACCTTGTTCAAATACTTGTGCGTTCAATGATCTTTGCACTCTCTGTTTTATAGCATTAGCGACAGTGTGTTGACAGATTGAATTTATTATCAACGTCCTTGAATACACGTTATTAAACTGCATTTCAGATTCTGATATAACATGCATGCTCTCGCACGTTCATTTGCACTCACGTTATAGAATAAGCATTTTATATATGCAACATGTTGTTTAACAACGCAATTTGCTGTTTATGAAATTCCTGTCAATCATCATTAGACGGCCGCCAAAAAGTTTTACACATTTATATATACAATGTGAGAAAATTAACTTGAGCCCGCGACGGAGTGAGTTTTTAACGCCTCTCGCATACCACCCGGCGGTATTTCAAGCACCAGTTTGGTGACATGCCAACGAGTGCCACATTGTTTCGCCTCGTGTTCAATTAATGTTGCCATTACGCATTAATGATTCTCTGAGATCACGCCAAATTTGTATCGCATCAATTTTATCGCGTATTCGCGTCAACAAATAATTGTCTCCACGTACATTTTAGAATTTTTAATATTCGCGCACACCACCGCGCACTCTACAATCTTACATCACACATTTTCTTCATACCTACGTGCCTATGAGCTCTAGCATATTTTATTATTTATTATGCAACTCTCAATCATTTTTGTGTTACAGTTTTGACTCGAACCATGTCAACAATTTTATACTATATATAAATCACATGTGTCTATTTTTACCTCACAACAACTCAATTTTTCAACAATTTAATTTGAACAATTCGTTATTATCTCGGTTTTATTATACTTTCGATTCATTTCCGCGTTTGTTTCAACTTTTCACTTTTTTCTTCGAGATCGATGCAATTTTTTTTTTTTTTTCTTTCTTTTAATGCAACTCGTTTTCCCATTGTTGACATCGGAACAGCGTATACGTTTCTCTTAAAACAAAATTTATGCAGACTCTGCGCATTTTTGCTCGTAATTCTGTTTAGCATATAACTTTCACTTTGTTCCCGGAATATTACTCGTCCGTGTTATTAGATTACGAGCAAGTACCTTTGTTTCCGAAAATGTCAACTCGAGCGGATAGTAAGATTGAACGACATGTGCATATATAACAATATTGTCGCATCGACAAATCTCTACAGTGTGAAATTTGATTTGCACAAAATACTATAACAAAATAGTGTCATTGTTTGTACACACACACACACACATATATATACAACGGTTCAGATCGCTGTTGGAAATCAAACTTTTCATATTCGCATAAAATAGAAACAAAGTTGTGTAGTCAATATATTCAAACTAAAATATATGAAAGAGGATTACGTGGGAATTTGTTTCGTAGACTGGAACTCATTTGACGGACATATGTATATATATATATATATATGTGTGTGTGTATGTTTATAAATACGATATACATTTATTGTTGATCGCGTTTAACCCTCTCGCATGATATGGTTGAATTGGTTGCAACGATACATGCGCGAGAAAATACATCCAAGTCTGACGACGAGTTGTTTGCTTCTCTTTCTCTCATTGCAGTATGTCTTTCCACTTGGCCTCGGCCGTCCTTGCCCCGTGCTCAGGCAACCTGCTCATCATTACAATGCCCTCTACTATCTAGCAAGAAAACATCCGAGCATCATGTACTTAGAAGGGGAATGATCTTTCGCGGAATCATTCAATCATTATAAAGATTCCCCCCTCCACTTTTGTTACAACTAATTCTTTTCCTTTTAATTGCAATACATTTTTTTCATATTACAAAAGTAATAAACTTTACAAACAACTTTTGGATCTAAATAATATATGAGCGACACATATACAATTCGTTTGTTTTAACCTGGGCACTATGTGATTTTATCTTCTTGCCTACTATACTATATGACGAGTCAAATCTTTTTTTTTTTTTTTCATGAGAAAGCATACGAAATTTCGCATTCCGTCAACAGACCAAATATCAGAGCATGAAATTCTTGAAATTCTTTTTACTTGAATCAGTACAACTTTTGTACAAGTCGAGTGACTCGATTAAAAAGTACTCAAGTATACTCACAAATTCAAACCATCGTTCATTTAAAGTTTCCAAAGCAATGAGTACAACTTCGTCTTGGTTCTGATCTCTCAATTTTCATCTAATTTTCAAATTTAATTAAAAGACATATTTTGTCGAAAGCATACGATTTATCTGAAAAATAAAAAAATACGATTAATCAATGATTCTTTTATTCGAAAAGACACCTCGTACGAATTAGAAAGGGACTCATATCTGTTCTGCTTCTTGGCTGCGTAGGAGGGAAAGGTACCGTGTCTACCGATTTGCCGCATTCCTTTTTAAACTGTTCTTTTCAATCAATATACAAGCGATTACGTATTTTTGTCATCATTCTTACGAAATTTTGAGCTGAAAGTTCAGAAGCCTTGAAGACAATCACCTTCTTAGGCTAGAATATAGGTATACAAAAAAAGAACAATTTTTGTTTTGTCTTCAACTCTGATGTGGGAACATAAATCAATTTCCTGGTACATTTGCTTTGACAGCAAATTCGGTGAGGTCAAAGAATATTTGCAATTAAAAAATTAATAAGCATAATTGTTTTGACCATCAAAAGGCAAAAAACTTAGCTGCGATATTTACTGATAAAATGTATATAGTTATCAATTTTAAAGCTTGTTTATTTATTCGCGTTTGCATCAAGTCACTGATGATGATGGCATTGAAAGTGCAAAATATTTTAAACTGTTGGTATACGCTAATGCAACTTGGTCTTAACACTATAAATATTTGCATCAGCGACATGAAAACTGCACGCAGCAGTTGTCAATTTTCATTTGGTTTGAGATGTTGTGATACGCATCATTTTGAACACAAATTACAAGTTTTGCGAGACGCTAAAAAAGAAACTATATAATAATAATAATAATAATAATAATAATAATAATAATTAACAAGTTTGTGTAAAAGCAACGTATTTAAATATAAATATGCCTAGATGTGTGTACGCAAGAAAAGTATCAGTCGTCAATATTTGTTCAGCTAAGTGGAATGTTATCTCGGCTCTTCTATTTGCTAATCATTTTGCGTGTTCCTTGTTAGTATATTGGAGAGACAAAAAATTCTAAGATGGACGTTCAAAATAGTCTACGATTATAAGTAAATGTGAATAGAATTTTAAATCACATACGCATCAGCGTATTTTAATTTTTTCTTCATTTTTTCATGACTTTTTGTGCAAAAATGTTAACCAAAAATGATGATGATGATAATGTTTGGCAACAAAATTAATTGCAAAATCAAATTTTGCAGCAAAAGATAACGGTAACATTGATGGTTTATTTTGTTTGTGTTTTTTTAGCTTATATAGCTTGAATCATCATTAATATTCCGATTGTGAAGAAAAATTCGTGAGCCAACAGCATCAGCAATGATTATCGCGGAAAATCAATGTTGGGTGATGGTCTTTCTCGTGTACAGTACATTTTTAAGCAATTACGTATCTAACAAGAAGGAACTGTACCTATTCAACTTCCGTTTCCTCGACCGACGCTTTATCTCTCTGACAAATTGTTAATTTGTTGCATTTATACATAATTGATTCCCGTGTGCGCTGTTGCAGTTTCTATATATACATTCACTCTATATTCGTCTTTGAATCTTGTAACTGATTTTTACTTACACTCATATTTCATATACCCATTTTGTTCCACCTTTTTTCCTACCAATGTACGAGCGAGTCCCATACAATATTAACAAAAATATCTCATCCTTACTACAAAAAAGTCTTTTTTAACATTTTTTACCTTATTCATCGTATAGATTACGTAATACGCCCCCCTTTCGTGAGAAAAAAATATTGATTTCCCGATGGAAAGAAAAAAAAATCATGAATGCGGCTAGTGAAAAATGTGGTTTTTGTTTGACCAGAAAATGTACCAATTTTTCATCATTCATCTCACCACGCAATTCCCTTATTTTTCCTTCACTCAAAGATTCTCTATTCTGCTGACAATTCCAACCTGATGCAACATCATTCGTTACTCCTCTTCTTCCACTTTCTCCTCTTATTCATCGTAAACACACTTTTACCGGTTTAATTTTTTTGTTCAAACTTGTGCGGGAGATCATCAGCTAATTGACTCAAAATCTCATCATCAGTACAATAAGAGTCGTATTTTTGTTCAATTTCCATCGCGTCCTGAAATAATTTTATTATTATTTCATCATTCAATCTTTATTACATGCGCTAACTTTTTTTTCATTTTATCATCAACAAAACCTTGTAAAAATGATCATTTTTTTCTTTAATCAACATTTATATCAAAGCGCATTGGTGTAATAAATAAACTTGAGTTTCGAATTCAAAATTGCAACGCGGGTTTGTAAGAAAAATAAGTAAAAGAAACAGAGAGAGAAAGAGAGAGGAAAAGGGTACATCATATCGCGAGTTGGGCGCATAGCCTATAAATTATGCGTTTCGTTATATTCATGCTCGGCCAACATAATTATGCAGGATCGTTGATAAGATCCTCTGAAATAGCAGCTGTACTGTGCTCAAGCTTTTATTGATATAATATTGCAAATGAGTACGAAAATGATATATAAATAAATGAAAATTAAATTATTTCTATACAACTTTTGCAACAATTTATTTATTATTTCTTTTATTGTTCACACAGTACATGCAATTGTTAGTTTTACTCAAATCAGGAAATAATGAAATTTATATTTATTAAAGGCCAACTTTTTCATCTCTAAGCGATAAATTTGATAAACCGTATGCATATAACATAATCATGATAAATAATTTATATCATAGAGATGTTAAAATGCATAACACGTGTTAGAACATGTTTCAACACGAGTTATATGCTTCAAAACTTGTTACACTGCTGATTTGATTATTATGGATTATCTCTTATTTTGAATAAAAAAAAGTATAAAGTACGATGAATTTGATGTCATTGTAAAATGAATTGCATTTGAATCGAAACTTAGCTGCATGAGTAAAGATAAAGTTTGTCCATAAAAATAAATATGCAATGCGCGCGGGGATACCTCAACGACATGGCTTAAAGTTGTAGAGGGCAGCACCGTGCATGCACACGTTTTCGCGTGCAGTATATATAAAAGTGATTATAATACGGCGTTTACGAACGTTGGTTAGGTCAGAAATGTTTGACCTTGCAACGAAATGTGAAAATATTGACAAAAGAATAAAGTGCACTGTCTCTGATACAAGAGTTGTAATGATACAAGATTGTCAGAAAGGATGAAATATTAATGAGAGCTAGGAATATACGGAATAAAAGTGATGGTGTTTGGAGAGCAGTCTGGCTCGGGGGAGTTGCTGGTGCACCCCACCAGTCGTTTGGTTGTCTGTCTGGTACGAGTCTGGTGGGGATTCGCTTTTGAAACGTAACGCTACTCAATCGTGCGCCGGTCGTTGCGGAGTCGAGTCGAATCAAGCAGCAGCAGCAGCACCACCACCACCACCGCCATCACCACCACCACCACCAACAGCAGCAGCAGCAGCATATTTTGTGCGAGCCAAATTCGGACAGATGGAGCAACGCGGCGCGACGCGATTCGCCGGGGCCTGGCCTGGCCCATGTCGTCAGTGAGCCGCACGTGCTGTGTGTTGTGTTCTGTTTTGAGTTTTTGTGCCCTTCTGTCTGCGCAGTTATCGTTTTATAAGGATACATATCAGATAAGCCACCATTTGGATTACTAGACATGACCGCGGACGGTCTCTTTGAGACTACCAGCATCCCGGGCCACCTCGCTCCCACGCCCCAACGTCTCGAGAGGCTGCTCTCCAAACAGACCCTCGAGGAACTCTATGATGTCGAACAACAGCCTTTTGCAAGGTAACCTAATATATACCACGTATTTATCAACAATACTATATAAATTTAATTTTTCAAACCAATCCTAATTTTTTTTTCTCATTACCTACTTCTATTAGCATTTATTAGTTTATTTATTGTTTCACTTTTATAGAAAAAGTGAATCAATATTTTTTTCATTACTAGTATAATATTTTAGCAAATTTTGTTAAAACTTTAATTTCGGACAATTGCTTTGGAATGCGCTTTTTTCTATTTGAAGCTTGTTAGTCTAGGAACTCCATGGATTTAAATTTAGACATTCCAAATTTGTACACTGATTAGCATTTCGGGTTAAAGCGAGGAATGTTTTTCAGCTCTACATGTTTAAATATTGTATCCATAGAAAATATTTTGAATCTAATCATTTAATGTAATTAAATGTCGATTTCTGTGAAATCATTTTTAAATGACCGATTGATTTTAATTCGGATTATACTAGAAATTAAGAAAGTTTATATGGAAAATTGTAACTTTGTTGGAAAATTTTGACCTAAAGTTATATTAGATAAAAATGACTGCAAAGACGTCTAAACTTTTTACAAATATATTCTCTGTACATACACATTGCATGCATGTTTAAAATTTTATCATCCTTGCTGATAAGTTACAATCGGCTTGCTGATAATAAAATAACAGTACATGGTGTGAAAGAAATTAATTTAGAATCAAAAGTAAAAATGCGTCAACTAATTTTGTTTCGTCATATTTGAATTGTTGTTGTCTTTTTTTTTTTTTAAAAACATTGATTGATTTGTAGTTTTTTTGTATTTCTAGTAGGACAGAAAAAGAAAGAAGGGGGGAGGGATTGAGAGAGAGAGAGAGAGAAAACAAAAGTCTCGGCAGATGTAACCTCCGTAAGGTCGAAGATCGGCCTTTCTCAAGCGTTCTCGAATGACTCGCGCTCTGAGATCGAGATTGCACCGAGAAATCCTTTCCGCGCTCTCGTGCGGGTCATGAACCGACCTCAAGTTAGGTTAGGTCGAGAACCAAGCGGATATAAACACATTCCTCCGCATCAGCTTATTATTTATATTAAAATGTAATTTTTTGTTTCAATTCTGTTTATCAATTGATAAGGCGTGAGATACTCAAGTTATAAAAACTAATTGAACAAAAATGATCAAACCTAACGTTTGTTTTATCTAGAAAAATGTTTGTTGCTTTAGTAATAAAATTTAAAATCCAACATTGCGTATCGATTGTCTAACGGACGCATGAATGTTTGACTCACGACGAGAATTCCTCAATCGATACAAGTCGAATGGAAAAACTAGTTCAAGCAACCGCAATGTGTGTTCTTTCTTCCTTTGTTCGATATTTAATGCAGACATGAAATATTATTATTATTATTGCGCCCGTGATGAACGACAGTTGACTTTTTGCGGTGGCGTTTGTGCTGGTTGCGGTCAAAGGCTGGTCAAAATTTGAATATTCATCTGATGATGCGTGTGTATAATAAAATTGCCAATACAGATATAAAGCGGAAAGCACCTTTGGTCCGCTTTGTTGAATCGCCGCGTGAATGCCGTTTCGTGGAAGCCGAAAGAAAGTAACGGCCAACAAGCATCAGGAACTGGCCAAAAGAAAATATAAAAGACGGTCCTTCGAAACTGTGCAAGGTCGTGGACGTTCCCGCAAAAAAGTTACCTTCATCTTTTGTACAGTCCAAATACTCAAAGGGTTTTTAACACACATATATATATATATATTAGAAGCAAGGAATATATTATTTCAGGTTAGACGTCCTTTGTTTACCATTGATAAATAATGACAAACAACGGATGCAAAAAATTGTACAAGTAAACAAAATTGGAATTACGCAAGCAGCTCTGTAACCTTTCGTTCCGTTTAAATCGAGTGCGATCGACTGCTGTATGGTTACGAAAATTGAGTAGAAAGTTTTTGTATCATTTTGTAGTTAAATAACGAAATAACTCGATCAAATTCGAATTTGTGCGTCAGGTTTAAAAAAATGGCCAATTTCTGTCATAATTTTTAATTTTTGGTTTGTTCAATCTAACGTTAAAGCGATCCGACGCGTATTTCGAAAATGGAATGGCTTTTATTATTAGAAAAATAAAATGACAAATATAAAATGTGGTGTTATTGGCCCAGGCAAATTTTCTAGACTACTGCAATTTGTGTTGTGCATGGTATATGTAAAATGTGTTTTGAATTTGTTGAGTAAATGCCATGGTATCCTTGGCATTGGCGCCGCGTGAGAATTCGAGACACAAAAAAAAAATTCCATCACGCCCATTCACATACAAAGACTGTTTGAACAATTTGATTCCTTTGTAAAGCAAATAATTCCACCCACGAATCATGCAAATTCATATCAATTTTATTTCACTTACTCAAACTAACGGGCCAAATAAATATATTTTACGTATACAATGGTTCAAAAAATTGTAACACTTTTAATATTTTTAAAGGGACTCTCGTGAAATGGCTTAAATTTTTGAGTATAAGATTTGATTGCACTAAGAAAAATTCTGAATATTTCAATGGCATACAATTTTTTTTCCCACCATTAAAATAGTATTCCGAGCATCACTGTGTGTGAATTTTTGATGGTTATTATTGCAGTCTATCGTATACAGAAAAAAGTATAGGTACTTTTTTGCCGTTGCAAGTTATAATATCACTTAAATGTCAGCAAGTAAGTTTTCTATTGTAAATTGAGTGAATTTTACTTGAAAATTATAGGAAAAATACTCACACACACAGAGCAAGTAAAATTCACGTGCGTCGCAATTTTTTTGTTTGCTTTCAAATAAAAATCACTTACATGCCCTGCAAGTAAAATTCCCTTATTTAGAGAATTTTACGTGCTCAACCCGTCAATAAAATTCCAATACTTTTTTTTCGTGTAGCCTTCGGTTTTGGGGTGTGACCAAGGCGAATATTGTTCAACTTATCTATACGTAAAGTTATCCTTTTATTTTGTGATTCGTTTTGAGATTTTGTCTCATTTATTTTTGTTTTTGTCTTTATAATCTAAATGGTAGAACAACAGTTTACCATTCAAATTGTAATATTTTTACCCATTACGGTTGGATTTTCGTTACCATTAAATATAGTGACGATTACCACTGATATTGCAACTTTTGTAATTCATTTTTATCAGTACAACTTTTTAAAAATATAAACTCCACTCGTCGATAGCTTTCTTGTGAAAACAATAATTGAGCAAATGCCTTGTACAATTTTTATTTTAAATGAAATTATTAACAATTACAGTTTTAATACGATTATTGTGTAATTTATAACTTCTCTGAAACTATCGTAATACAAGCCACTTGATCTTAAAATTTTTCTAAAACTTAACAAAGACTAGATCATTTTTTAACGTAAATAAAAAAAATTGTTTACTTTTGGAATACAAAAATGGTTATTAATTAGATGTTCAGCATCTAGGTATACGCTGCGGCGATTAATCGGCACTAATAATTAGGAACAAAATTGCTTGCTATATTTTAAATTTCAAAAATTACTCAAATTTTCTTTCAGGCGTTAATTAGCTTTCGAGTCCGAGATTATATCCTTTAGAAATTGTATTTACTCACTTACTGGAACGTCAAAGAATTGTTCAATTTTTGTTAAAAATGATTAAAAATAAAATTTGATTTAGTCAGATTTAGATTTTTTAAATAAAAAATCGTTTTAAAAGTTTGATTGCTAATCTCATATACGAATTAATTGATGACTCTCAAGGAAATCAAAAGACCTGACAAAAATGGTGTTTTCTGCATTTCTGATTGAGTTTGAGAGGTCTCATCCATAAATAATGAGTAAGTAAAATGATCTATGCCTGTAAAATAATGTGTGTGTGTGTGAAAACAAGTTTGTCGCGCGAATAGCTTTTTATTGTCATAATGAAAATGAGCGGATTTGTCAATTTGTATAATAAATAAATAAGTTGCGGACGAAAAACAATGAGGTTGGAGGCGCGTACAGTGGATGAAAATAACCTGAGGCTAGGTATGCGCTAGATATTTATACTCTACACCTTTGCCTCTCCACCTGGAGCTGCGGGCCAATGGAAAGACCGCAAAACGTGTTCATTGTTCGTGATGAAATGTGTGTGCGCGACTTGGTCGACTGATGTTGTCGCGAAATTGTTGTTGTATCCGATCGCGAATAAGGAGAAATAAACAAGCCATAACAGCGCCAATTTTGAATTCGGTTTCACGCGTTCGAGAGAAAACTCTAAAGAATGTGGACGCGATTGACGAGTGCAATATAACACACAAACGAGTTTTTGGTGTCATCTGCAGATGGAAACTAACGGTAAACGCGCAGCTCGATCGCGTTTGCGCTGCGACATCAATTTTACGCCAGACCAAACAAACCTCCTCCTCCTCCTCCTCTTCATTTACTTACATTTTTTTCTAACCAATCAACAATCTTTTACCCGAAATTTTTATCAATTGTAGAAACCAAAAACACATTCTTGTATTCTCTGTTCAGCAGCAAACAGCTGCACGTCTATGGCAACAGCTGCATATCTCAAAAGGGGCTCTCAAATCTGAAACAATGTTACATTCAATTTATATGAATCTCATAAACTTAACTTTCTGTTGGAATTACTTCAAATTTGTTATATAGAAGAAAAAAAACGACGACACCCATAATAGTGTCGAATTTGACCAAACGTTTTGCTTATTGAATAAGACAGACAGAAAGAAAGAGAGACAGAGAGAAATTCGCTCTACTTGTTGGAGGAACTTTTGCGCGAGATTTCACGAAAGACACTCGATGGACGTTTCGCGGACAGAAGAAAAAGATTGACCTCGTTACATTGGTTTTGGTTCGGTTAACCGTAAATTACAAGTGACCGGTGTAACGAGCATAATAGTAGTAGCAGCAGCAGCAGCAGCCAGGCGGCCAGGCGGCCAGGTGAAGGTCGGCCAAGTGAAGCATGAGAAAACGAAAGATAAAATGGCAAACTTTTCTTACAAGTTCGCTTTCGTAATTAGATAAGTCGCCAGAGATAACAGAGCAAACATTTGACTCAATCCTGAATACTAAATTCAACTCCCCGCGACTGTACATAAATGTATACACTCAAAAAATAGTTGCTTGAATCAAGTAAACTGCAAGTTAAACCAACTCCACATGCAGATTTGTCTTCTTAATTCAGTTTATTCATCGACTGTGTCTAGTATACTCAAACAATTTAAAAGTTATATATTGCAAGCCATAAAACTTGTATTACACTTTTATTACTTTTGTTTTTAAAAGTAGATTGAACGATCACTTTTGATGATACCAAAGTCTTCTTTCCGGTGTTGATGATCGCCAATTTGATCGAGGTCATTGCTTGTGCACGAAAACGCATTGCGAATCAGGTCAACGATTTACAAATTGAAATCGTCTTTATATATATATATATATTTAAAGAAAATAAATAATCATTGTTTAAACCGAGTATTAAAGTAAAATGTTTGCAACAATAGGAATGCAGTTACGCGAGTGGTTACATCCATTATGCTACAAGTAACATGCCTACGCACTTGAACGCGAGCGACAATAACAATGCCATAGGTACAAAGCCATCAGTTTGAATTTACTGGAATCGCGTTGCAGTCCGTTTTACCAGAGCTTTTTTGTATATATAAATAAATATTCAAGCGTGCAACAACAATAACAATAATAATAATAATGATAATGATGATGGAAAAAAAAAAAAAAACAAGCGAATAATATATCAGCTGGCGATTGTATACGACCCCCTCCAAACAATATAGTTGTCGCCCTTGGAATTCCTGCGAGACGTATAGTGGGTGCATTTTTGCTCCCCCTCCGACAAGGAACGACCCTGTGACATGACCGCTCGAGCATAACCTTATTTTTCATTCGTAGACAAGCGCGCACTCTCCACTTGCACATGCATAAATTCTTACCTACACCACAAAACAAAACGGATCACATTACTCTAAAATAAAACCATTTTTCTTATATTAAAAATATAGGTAGGCTTTTTATTTTATCTTTTGTTTTTGAAATCACAATCACAAGGTCAATTGCTCTTTTGATTTCTTTTTTTATGACAAGCACGTTTCAATTCAACTGGATTATTCACTTCTGTGACTTTCCATTCAAAAACGTGCTACAATAATGGCAGGTTAATTAACTCATCTAGCTCTTTGTGTTAGTATGAGTCAGTCTCCTGTCCAACAACTAATTTTCATAAACAAACTTTTTCAAAATACCTTATCTTCATAATAAAAAAATGAAAATTGTTTTTCTTAAAGTCATTCAAATTCAAACGTGTCAACCAAAACAAACACACACGCTGATGATACAATAAAACCTATATCATGAATGCATTTTTTTTTACTGAAAAGAAAACTTTGGTGTGATTAAATTGTAATCATGTTGAACTATTTTTTCAACAGCTATCGTACTTGAGAGCGTTACACACACGTTTCCTGAATGAACATGAAAAAGGATAATGTAAAGACATTTTGGTAACAAGTGTTTGATGATGTCATGATAAATTATGCCAATTTTGAAACACTTGAATATAATGTGAATTTTGATCATTTTAGAGGACATTCACCTTTTTTTCATCATCAAAGTCACAGGTGTGAATAAGCATTGAAACCTATACATACTATATGTCAAATCGCATCAATACAATAGAAAGAAGAAAATATGCGAGAATTGCTTGCTGTGGACTGAGAGCGGGCGAAAAAAAATTTTGATACGAAAAAAATTGGTGGAAAAGTACTAGCAGTTGGATCCGGTTAGAAAAAGTGCCTCTCGCGTATCACTTTCCACCACTGACCCAGATGGCGCGAGACATTGGAATTCGGACAGTGCGGATATTCGGAGAAGCTGCTGATGGCCCAACTCAATCGAGGAGTCGAGCAGCTAGCTTTTATGATGAAAAAGATGAAATTATTTTCATGTAAAAATGCAGAAAAAAGGCGGCCTTTGTGTCAGTTGCGCGGTGACTCGAGGTCAAAACACGTAGGCGTCACCGCGAGGATGAAATTAAGGACAACAGATCGACTTTTGTTCTGTGTTCGCAACAACAATATCATTACTATTTCATAAATTACAAGTCAAACAAATTTGCTATTGTTCGTATATAGATGCAACAGCGCATCTCGGATGGCTAAATTATATATGGGACATTCGTTGGTTTCCCTGGCGTGAAGGGCACCCATTTTTTGATCACCTCTCACTCATGTCGATACTAAATATCGCAGTTGATTCAAATTCATTTTTTGTCCCTCTAATCGAATGGTGTATTATATATTAACGCATGCATGGTTTACGCCGATGAGGCACAAAAAATGTTGGACGATTAAAAAGGGAGGTCACGTATACGTGGGCGCGACTCGACGACAATCGTGCATCGAGTAGGTGTTAATTGGGACTCGCGCGCGGACGCCTTCGTAGGCAGATAGCATAGAATTGATACAGCAACGCACACGCCAAAGTATTATACACTCGAATTTGAAATCTGACACCGATCGCCGCTGCCACAATTCTTGCAATCGCAGTCTTTTTTTTTTTTTTTTTGTTATAAAAAATATTACATTCGAATTGATCATGTATGGGGCGCATGCCATTCAAAACGTCCAGATGTTGGACTATTCTTAGAATTGAATACCTACGGATATCCTGTTTCGAGTTTTGTCCACAACTAAATTTACCCCATCATATGAAAGGGCTCAAGAAAAATATAGTATACATCAGCAGCTGAGATTGAGCCAAATATAAATTTAAATATTTTTACAGTACAGAAACTTGGAGAAGAGAAACGAACGAATTGTTATATTCAAAGTTAACTAATCAAAAAACGAGAAAAATGATGTTCTCAGAGAACAGAAAATACAAATTGAAACGTTTTTTCTGTTTGAATAAAATATAAAATTGTAACAATTTTATTTGAAAACTCTTTTACCAGTTTAAATTGAATTCATTTGTGTGTGTGTGTGTGTGTGGATTTGCAATGTTATCAGCAAACTTTGCTCTGGTATCAGATAAGTATCCGATATTGTTGTCATTATATCCAGAGGTTGATGAAAAATGCTCAAAAGCTTAGTCACGGCGATGCTGAAATGAAGAAGAAGAATAAAGTAGGTTGCTGGGCGTGCGAAACAGACTACTCGGCACATTTTTCGGCATTTACCCATGCATCGTGAGACGCTTGTGAGAATTAATTTGTACACACACCACGATTTGAGCATCTCATATACTGATTACAACACATGTGTTGAAACTCGTGGCATTAACATAAATATGAGTTTGGTTGCAATTGAAATATGTATATCTCTAGCTGCGGTGTAACGAATGATCGAATTGAGATTTGATTTATATATAAGAGTATGAACAGAATGGTGGAAATCTGATGTGCAGCAGAACGCAGGATAAAACGTTAACCTTGATCGGGGAACCGTTATGCTGCCCCGTGTAGGGACCCCCCGGCTACGTTTATTCAGGTCTCTGGGTCCCGCGCGCGCATTCATCATCCTCGTTATCCGCCGCGAGAGTGCACTTTTTCGAGACTTTGAGTCCGCTCATATAATAATATAGCTACATCTAAAGTTAATTTCCGTTATCGCTTTGCTTATCAGCAAACTTACCCAATCAATCTTGCAATCTGCAATCACACGCGCCTTTCAACCTTATCAATCAGAAACAAGCTGCCAAATTTTATACATGTTTATAGATATCAAGTATGCTTCTCATATCAATGATGTTAATTCATAAGCATATACATTTTTTCACCTTTATTAAACAAGATTATTATGATATATTCCTTCATAAATGATTTAAAGTATGCCTTCTGTAAATGCTGTTCAACTACGCGCTTCAATGAGAAAGAAATCGCACTTTAGATGAAAGAAAAGAATTTATTTATCAAGTATGCAATGATTCATTTTGATTTAAAAAAACGCGTGAAAACAATTTTTTAAATTGAATTTCTCAATTTGTACATGACTTTTTTGAAAAGAGATGAATATCATATAAAGTTTATGCCGCGTTTAAAATTGCTATCATCAAAATAACGTTTTCATCAGAATAAGCGAGATGTTGGAAAGAAAAATGTTCAACTATGTAGTATACACAGACGGTCGCGCATACCATATGGTGAAATGAGGGTGGGAGTTGCTAATCCTAAATGCTATCAAGTATCAAGGTCATGATGGTGTTGTAGCTCCACGTTCTGTCCTGAATCCAGCAGCCTTATGTTTCATATCAACAAAAACATCATTTTTCGCACAATTTTGGTTCAACTCAAGTTTTTTGATGCCATAGTCTTTTGTGTGTACATTTTAATAAACGTGTATTGCTTCAATCAATGGAATTGTCTAATATCAAAGGTATTCCACACCATAGCGAAAATATGCAGTTTCGTATATGTTGAATTACATAAGTTGAATGGCTTTCTCATATATACTAGATCGTTTTTACAGAGCAAGTTGATGTTTCCTCTGAGTTTCGTTTTACCTGATTAGAAATCGCGAACAGTATTTTTTTGTTCGTACATGATGGCGACCGAAAAAATATACAAGGATGAAAAGGTGAAAAGATCAGGCCAATAATTGCGACAAGTGTTCGGCATTTAGCGCGCGCTCTCCACCGATATTGAGCAATTTATCAATCTTTATCGCAGACTCTAATCCGACCGGCCAACCTCGTAACTCTCAACCGCACATCACCGATAATAATAATAATAATAATAATAATAATGATAATAATAATAAATAATCATCTTATTCTCTACATTAAGTATATAGACGGATGCGTAAAGGTCAACAACTTGTGTAACATTTTTTCTGTTCTTGAGTGATGCACGTTTGTCACAACAAACAGTTGATAAACAAAACACGTAAAGGAACAAACGTACGAATTTAATGATACAAAAATAGTAACAGAGTGTTGTAACCAAATTAAAATCAAATTTTGACATGTAAAAAAAATTGACTAATATCTTTAAATTAATAATAATGACAAAAAATCTGTACCAAAGGAAAAAGAAAGGAGGAAATATGTGTAATTAAACAATTTGAGATTTCAATCAAAATGAAAGAGGTGAAATGTTTGATGTCTTTTATTAACGTTATCATATTTCTCAATTTTATAAGAAAAACAAATTTGTTGAGATGCTTTTACTATGAAGATATAATGATGAGAATAAATATATAAAACTGTGAATTGTTTATTTATATTGAATTGGTTTATTGTTATCGTTGAAGTGAAGCAAAGGAATAAACTGGTCGAAAAGGGGAAAAGGGGAACAGGTCGCGGACGTAACAGTGACAAACTCCTATTCAGATGTATAGTTTTTTGTCTGTGCCTTTTTGTTCCGAAGGTTAATGACTTGCGCGCGCGCGCGTCTGAGTCAGAGAATGCCCCACGCATTTTTTACCTGATGAGGGTCATGCCGCGATGACTCACCCACCGGCAGCGCAAAAATGTTATACTTTTAACGCGCGCGCATGCTTTGCCTAATTGATTGAACAAAAATTGTTTCAAAACAGTATCGTTTTATTCTTTGACGGTGGATTAATTCTGGGAACTTTCCCATCAACAAGGGTTACATAGATAGCAACTTGGTAATAAAATCGCTGAGACTGGCTGACTTTCTTTTTTTACGTCGCGTTCCGTTTCGGTACATCGACGACGGCCGTGGCTTCGCAATTAGAACGCTCGAGGACGTACGTTTGCTCACAATCATTTGCACTTGAATACAACACAAGACTTATTCTCAGGCGCGCGCCCGCCACTGCACGCAACTCCTCGGCGATTTCAACCGGATGTGCACCATGGTTCCTACACCACAGCTCATCAAAAGTCATTCCAACCCTCCTTCACCTTTTTTTTTTTTTTTTTTTCATCCTCTGCACTTTTAATTATTTATTTATCATCTTCCCATCAGACAAAACATTTTTTTTTCTTCATGGCTATTTTTCATTATTCTGATGCGCATTAACGTTTTAACAAATGATGAAAATTTGTATCTCCTAAAGCGCCACGAAGGGTAATTAACTGATTTGTGACCCCAGTCAAGGTCATCCGGTCAACTGAAAACAATAGTATAAAATATAAATCATGTTTTTGGGTTGAACAAAAATGACTGAAACATTTTTTCAATTTTTTTTTTGGAATAACAGTTTTGAAAGATAGTTTGCGCAACCCTAGCGGCGTCCTCAACAATGAAATTGTTGAATTACATTTTGTTCGATTCTATGGAAGAAGGAAACTCTAGCTATAACGGAACCGGCGAGCATTCTTGGAATAGAGCGTCCTCTTGACGGTCGACTCTTGTCGGAATGTCGTATTATGGCACATAAATGACATCACGTCCACGCGAGATATCGACGCGCGCACAAAAACTCGAGCTAACGAGAAAAGTTGGCACTTTTCTTACAATTAATTGCACGCGGCAAATTGATTCGTTTGAAATTTCTGAAATGTAATCTGACAAAGCATATTGACATACAATAGATATCATTCACTTGATGTACATTGTTTCAAAGACATTATTTTTGCATATTAAAATAGAACTTTATCACGTTGGACTTATTTGCGACAATGATGGCATTTGTTATCGCATCTCCATAGGACCGACTCGTCGATAGAAACGACGGCGAACTCGGAGGAAAATATAATCGTGCTCGTGCATAAAGCAGAAATAAATTTCTCCGCGAGTCGTCCGAGAAGTTGCAGCGCGGCAAACCAGCTTTTTAGTCGGTCGCCAACGAGGTTAGTGGGATTCCTGATTTTCGATAACTTTTAGCAACATTATATCGTGTTTTGACTCATTTTTTTACTTTTATTCCAGTTATACGTACGTTTCATATACCTAATTAACCATGTCAGGCATATCTCATACGGACTTTTACTGTAGCTTATTTTATCTAACAAACCTACAATATAGTCGTTAAATTAATGAATTCTTGCTTGTATATAAAAAAATCAACCAGTTTCGTTATTAATTTGGTTGATTTTGCTTTTTACTTCATTCAAAAAATGTGCTATGTGATTCCTGTGAGTCCCAGTTCTATATATATATATATATATATATGTTTTTTCATAAATCTAATGACGCTTTCGTGCGTTCTCCTGGATTGTTATATTATTATTTGTTCGTTTCATTGTTGTTGTTATTATTATTATTATTATTTACGGCAAGCAAACTTTTGAGACCGTAAATACACATATGCGTTGGGGAAAAAGAGAGAAAAAAAGACGAGACACACAAGTCGATGGGCGAATGTTGAAAAGAATCGTACTCGATTCCTTTCTAAAAACGAAAGACGCAATGGAATGAGAAACGATGAACGCGGAATGCGGCCGGACTTTTTGGATGAACGTGTATAAATCCTCGCGCGTTGACGAGGTGAAGTTCACACGTGTGCATCACTCGAGTGAATGCGCAATTTTTCCACGCATCCTTGTCGAGAGGTTAATTGTGATTCATCGTTTAACCTATAAAGTAACATGCATTGCGCAATGTATAAAACCCAAATAATCCACTCATAATTGATGACAAAAGTATACACATACATGTATATATATATGCTGATGGGATACTGAACCTTTTTTCCGGGTCAGTCGAACTCGCATCATAATATATCCGGCTGTTTGACGGTTACAAAAAAAAATGAAACAAATTAGGTGAAAGACTATTTGATTATTTATTACGCAAAGTTTGTTGAAATGAAATATTGAAGTTGGCATGAGACGAGAGAAGACAAAATGCGACTGTTGGCGGCGGCGCAGACCCAACAACATTCCGCTGGATGAGTTTTTGCTGAGCAAAATAAATCGTGGATTCGAGCGGCGGACTGGAAAAACGCTCGATCGCGAGCAAGTGGCGCGGCAACGTCGTCGTCGTCGTCGTTCATGAAAGCACGACTTTTAACGAAGCTGTATACGCGCGGTCTGTAAGCGGAATGTTGTCGGGCGTAGAAAAAAAATAAACTCCGCGCCGATGAGAACGAGCTGCTGCCTCATAGCCACGATGTTACACGAAATAAAAAACAACAATTGACCGTCGCATGCAACCAGACAAGCGGAAAAACGCGCAAACGCTAATTCAACCAACATTTACACTTTTTCGCACAACTATTTTTATTACAATTTGCACGTTCACAATTTTTTCGTCCTCTTTTTCTTTTCAAATAACAATTCATCCCTTGTACAAATTTGCTCGATCGTTTCGTTTTTATTTATTCACCTACTATACCTTTGTTAGTTCAAATATATGAAACAAAAATTTAAACATTTTTTAATTCATCATTTTTAAATGCACAAGTAATTAATTTTATCGGTGTACACTTTATACCCTCACCTACTATACATGTACGCAGATGAAAAAAAGGTACCTGAAAAATAATGAACATGAAAACAAATTTGGCGAGATATGAGTTATTAAAATGCGTGATACGACGAAACTTGCGAATTATTTTCGATCATGAAATGGCATGTGAAATTGAATTTATATACCTATATATACTGTGTTTCGTTCCAGGCTTTCTTGTCACTATTTCCCTCTCTATCTCTCTCTCTCTCTCTCTCTTGCTCGTTTGCTTAATTTTGGAATTATTTTTGTTTCATTCTGATGCCGCACGCAAAGAAGTGACTTAGAATATATTTGTAATAAAAAGATCAAAGTCTGACAATACATATGTATGCTACTTTCAAACTCGATTCTATAATAAATATTATCATGCGTTTGCATCTTCGAAAGGCTTAATATTTTTGACACACTTGTATCTTATTAGGTCTGTTTTCCAAACGCATTAAATCATCAAAATAATATTTGATCATAAAAAATATATCTTCTCTAATAAAAGACATCTTTATTATTATAATACAAGGATATTGTATTACCATTCATTTACCAAAAAAAAAAAAAATCTACAAAATTATATCAATTTAATTTGATTATGTGAATACTCAAATCACTGTTTACGTTTGAAAAAAAAACACAATGATGTTGAAAATTTTGTATGGAATGAGTCGGAAAATGTGAGCGGAACAGGGAAAATTGAGGCAAGCTGATTACAAGTTGCGTGTGTTATTTTTATACTATACAGGTATATATACACGTTTCTCACATAAATCGTGAGAAGATCACAACAAAATGCAAATTACGTGATGCTAAATATTTATTAACAAAAAGCAGACAGGTTCATTGACCTCACACTATGATGTCACCATAATTTTTATTGATTCAATAATAAATAATCTTATCGTTCGAATTATTGATATTTTATCGATGAAATATGTTGATGAAAAATGTTGTTTCTTTGTCGTGATGAGACCTATAAAAGAACCTAATACATAATGAAAATAAGTTACAGAAAGTAGGAGCTTTTATGCGTGAAAGGTGTGCCTTTTTCGTCTGGATTGCAGTTAATATGGCTGATTGCGTACGATATTAAGTATAATTTTGTAATTTTACAGATCCGGCTGCTCACATGAGCAGCAGCAGTAGCAGCAGCAGCAGCGAGTAAAAATGTGCGACAAAAAGTGGTTTCAGTAGGCGATCCGGATGAAAATAATTATATTTCATCGCTTCGTTCTCGAGATTACAACTTGTAGTACCGTTTAGCTTAGCTAGATGTCACAACATTTAGAGTCAAAAAACTAGGATAGCCCCCTCTATGTACGTGCCGGGCCGCTTGGCGCCAACTCATCATTTCGTTTTCTTGAGCGAACGTGTTCGCATCGTTCATAGAGTCAGTTTTCTAAAAGTTTATTTAAAAAAGCTTTTCTCTGCCCACACACAATGTCGAGAGAAGCAAAGCAACTTAACAGAAATTTAATCAAGATTCCTGATATGCTGTAAAGACCTCTGGGCAAGGCCCAGGTTTCAACCAGAGTCCCCAGAAGTCTGTGTAGCGTCGACTCTTGTCAGATACTTGGATGTAACGCGCGATTACAGAAACTCAGAAAGAAAATTTGTTTTTAGCCTGTAAGAAACCCTAGAAAGCGGTAGGTGTACAAACTTTGAGCCGGTGGATCAAAAATACACATCCTTGCATAATGTAATATAGATGTAAAAACAACATCAGCGGCTGCCAATAGAGAGGCATCGATATTGAATCAATAAAGAAACACGGCTGGTTGGAGCAAAGACTCCCAAGTATTCGCCAAACATTATAATTGACCTGTGATTCCCCAAACAGATTTTGCAAGTACAGTATTGCTAAATGAATAAACATTCGGATCTAATTCTCGTTTAAATATGTTTATTTTAAGTCGTAATCTCAAGAACAGAGCGATGAAATATCGTAATTATATGAACAACTGTGTTCGAAGAGATTGCATCCCAACTCAAATTTTGATATATTTTTATATCTATCCAAAATTGTGATTCCCTCCCTGGAGTGATGTAATCTCTCCAGAGAAATTTTTCAAACTATAACTCGAAAAAGATGATGAGTTGGTGTCAAGCGGCCCGGGACGTACAAGGAGGGGTCTAATATTCTATATAGTTTTTTGACTCTAAATGTTGTGACACGTATAGCTAAGGTAAATGTTACTACAACTCGTTGTTGTATTTGGTTTGTCTTATATACCAGCCTACCGTGAACAGAGGAAGGCACATAAAATTTGTACTACTAGGTCGTTATAATTGTGCGCGCAATGCATAAAAACGCAACTATATACCACAGGGATGGCACTTTTACGGCCGGCACGTCGGCCCAAGCGCATTGACTCTTCCAACGACGACGTTAGGGTCGTTGATCTTGGCAGATCCGCTGCGCACAAATTAATCCAATGGCCAATCCTTCATCCTTTTCGTCCATCCTCAAGGTCGCCCCTCAATCGTTTTGTTTCATCATTTAATTGACTATTTATTGTTGTCAACGTGTCATGACATTTTCGAAAAATAAACTCATTATTTCACGACAACATTTTGTTCTTTCTATACGTAACAACAAGTTGTGATGTTTTTCGCTGTAAATATAATAAAGCGACTCGGTGCTTGTCTTCTAAGAAGATCATTTATCCAAGACACGCGAACTTTGAGAGACAAAGATGCACCTGCAATGCACACACGTTCACACGACCCGAAATTTATATCTCGGAGAAAGTGCGAGCTTTCTACAGCGTCGTCCGCGCTCTGTACGACGCAGTGGCTGCAAATTTTCAATCGGAACTCAGTGGCAGCAAAAAAACATAACAAAAAAGAATGTTGACCAATTGGTCGAAAAAGGCTCGAAATTCGATCAGCGTCAATCAGTTTGAATGACCCGATCATTTTACTTGAGACGACGACTATGCGGTGATTAACTTTCGTCGAAAATTTGTATAAGCTCAAAAATTGCGAGAAAACGTTGGATCAAAGTAAGATGCAATAATTTATGCAATGGCGGCAGTCAATTTTGCAACTATCGAGCGCGCGCTCTCCAGTTTGCATTTCCGCGGTGAAATCTCAGCCAGTGGGCCACGTCGATTCCATTGTGAAAGACGTACATATATATATATATATATATATATATATATATATATATATATATATATTTTAAGCTTCGAGTTTCTATATTGAACAAAAGATGAGCTAAATAAATAATCAATATGTTTCATTTTATTTTTGAATAAATTTTTAATTTGGATTCAAAGGCGGTTGTGTGTGTGTGTGTGTAGTTTCATATTGATAATGGTTTCGCAAGTGCGAAATAACGTAATTGTTGCTTGATTGAAAACTAAAAATAATGTTGAGGTTACGATGGAGGTTAGCAGCAACGTACAATATGACAACACAACGGTGTCAATAACGGTGTTGCTTTTTTGGCGAGCACATTAATGTTCATTACACAAATATAAAAAGTCCGAATAGCCCATTTATCCTTTTGAAGAGTGCAAAAATGTCACGATCAGATGTCAAAATGAAGCATCGTACGACATATCGTAGATGTATCGTCATAATTCAGCGCCGGGCGCACAATGCCCCGGAAGCAGCAGCGGCGTTGCGCATTTTTGGCGGGAAAAACATGGATTACGTCATCTGGAATTAACTGTAAAGTGGATTGGGTTGCGAAAAAAACGACAAAAAAAAAAAAGAAGAAAGAAAGAACGTTGTCGGCACGTTTGAAATGTCGCGGGCATATCCCGGAAACGTGCATGTGTGCAACGCTAGAAAGCATGTTGTGTTATAAAATGCGCGAGCGATCCAGTTTATACATGGATCAGTCATGGATCTTCAATCTAGAGTGAAAGCACCCACCGTGTACACACACACATTATGTAACAAAACTCGATTGTTTGATATGTGTATGGCGCATCAATTGAAGATGAATTTTGGTTGTTTGCAGGGGTAAATGTGCGACGGTGAGACGCTGCAGGGAAAGATCAAGCGGAAGACAATGGGCTGCCAAGTTCCTGCGCAAGAGACGGCGAGCTCAGGAGTTGCGAGCAGAGGCCCTTCACGAGGTCGCGGTGCTGGATGCTGCGGCGCATTGTTCTCGCCTCGTGTCTCTCCACCAAGTATTCGAGACCAACACCGAGATGGTACTCGTGCTCGAACTGTAAGTCAATTGATGTAGCTTAGCTCTCACGCGTATATACGCAAAGCTCAACGATCCAGCAAATTCCTCACGCACGTGTCTTTCTTTGTTTCAACAGCGCTCCAGGGGGAGAATTGCAGATGGTGCTCGATACCGATGAAATACCTGAAGAGAGACAAGTCGCTAGGTTGCTGAAGCAAATTTTAGATGGCGTTGCTTTTTTACACTCCCTCAATGTTGCGCATCTCGATATTAAGGTAACAATTCAAAATTCTTGTTTCGTTCTTGCTTGCATTTGTGACGTGTCAAATAACGTATGTAACGAGGGAGCAAAAAGGGGAAAAAATCGCTCCTTGTTTCATAATATACTTAAGTGGACTTGACTCACTTAAACCGTTAGGAGGCTACTGTCGTGTAACACACGAACCAGTTGTAAAACTCGAATAAGACTTTAATTGCTTTTGTTTTAAGACTAATTTTGAGGTTAATAAATAAAATGGTTCTATCCCAGCCTAAGCCGATGCCTAATGCAAGCAAGATATAGTGTTATTGAAAGACTAGGCACCGCATAGGCAACGAGTTGAACAAGTCACTGGGAGACCTGTTCGATAACTCGCTGTATCTATCTATCGCTTTGAGGGAAGTCGTGTAGTCGTTTCGTTGCCAAAGGGACGTACAAGATGTATATTAGATTTTACGTTTAAATAAATAGATGATTATTCAGGTTGTGAAAAATAGAAACTATTTTGAAAGTGAGAAAGTAGTCTCGCGCGCATTCTTCTTCGCCGGGCGCGTCACCAACGTGCACTTACAATCGATATGAACGCAACCCAAGGTGATCCGGTTTGATGTTGATAATAAATATCCATATTACGCGCGCTGGGTTCCCGTTTTTCCGCGCAAATGTCACTTTCGCAATCGGATCATGATCAGCGATTACGCAATCCAATTACCGCCCCTAACATTATACACTCGAATTGCCGTTAATTTCGTGCCAAAACGAAGAGAAGCGCGCAATCATTTTTCTTGTGACAAACTAATTGCAACCTGTCGAGTGAGAAATTCTGAGATCTGCTATTTTTATTATTTTCCAACAAATTCGCTCCCTTTGATATCGTCAGCCTCGTTAAGCCATCACTTCCTATACAAAATGAACAACGAGTTTAACAACCTTTTACAATATGTGCAACGTTCTTTCTTTTTTCACATAGTATTTATGAATGGAACAAATGTATACGCGCATTCATTGGCACACGTTCAAAATCTTTTGGCCCTGTCCTCCAACAACGTCCAGAATAGATTTTACAAATTCCTTTCTACTTATTACAACGGAATGCCACAAAATTCGACATTCCCCCGCCAAAAATATCAACGTAAGCAGTCTTGTCATCCCTCGACTCCCGAGTTGGCAATTTTCAAAACAATTAGCTAATCACTGATGGTATGCTGCAGACAAGTTTAATCAATCATAAATCAATCGACTGTATTTGATAAATAAATAATCAGAGAGAAGACGTGTTCTATTTGGCAACAAAAATACATCCATCAAATTTTACTTGAAACAAACTCAATTCGTTTTAAAAAAAATAATGAGTGTCTTGAAATATAAATAATAGTTTGTTTGTTATATTGCGAATTGGAAAATTGAATGAAAGTGTCAAATGAAAGAATCGAGCTGCCTTATTTCTAGACACACGTGGAATGCGCCTGAGTGCGAAAATAGACAAACAAGCGACGCTTGGTCGCTTTAACATGGGTAATATTCTTAGCCGGCGCCAAGGGACCTCTTTTTCTCTGCATGCTCCAAAAAATATTTGTCCTTGTTCAACCTTGCGAACTTTCGGTTTTGTTCAGACTCATCAATGAACATGTTATTTATGTTTGACGATTACTCACACAAAGTTTTCATCATATCGTACGTTCTAAACAAATTCAATTCATTCAAAGTGCAGCTGAATCATATTCAACAAGTTGAACAAGTCAAGTTATTGTAAAAATTCGACATGTTTTTTTCGTTTAAAGGACAAGAGGGACAAGATTGAATCAATCAAGCGAGACGAGAGATTAATTTCGATTAAACAGTATTGTGAATGTGAAGATAAAAAGAATAAATGAATCATGTTTTCGGCTAACTGGCATAAATGTAGTTATATATGTTGATGTGCTGTTCAAACCGGAAGTTTCAATGAGTCCGAGAGACGCGAATTCAAGCGAATAGGCATGGGCGTTGTTTCATATGGGGGAGAGGTTTCAGCTTAGAAACACATTTTGCCTAGAGACACTGCAAATTGAAAAAAAAAATTTTATTTAAGAATAAAATGTAAGCAATCATATTATAACACATATTACATAATAACATTCCTGATATTCGAGTACAAATTTGATTCATGAGGTATCCTTTTATTTATTAATAAAAACAAATGTTTTTCAATAAAATTGAATAAACAGTAAGATTTAAACAAAAAATAAAAGTGTTTAAAAAATTAATTGCTATAAAAAATACTAAAATTTACAAGAGAACAAAAAATTTCTGTTTGTTGAATTGAAAATCTAAATGAGTAAAAAAATTAAAATGTACATAATTAATTATTATATCAATTGATTTTTATTTATTATAATATCATTTCTTGTTAAAAAAGATTGTTATTTAAAAAGTGTCTGTAGGTATAATTTTCGGCCTTGCGTCCGGTGTTGATATAATAATACTTTAGTATTCTCGTTTAACGTTGTCGTCCCTTTTATATTACATCTGCTACCCGGAAACCACAAAATTATGAGTTCGAATTAAGGCAATTAAGTTTTTGACACTTTCACATTGAAATTGCAGCAGCAGCCACCCATGCTCCGAATGTGAAAATGGTAAAGACTCGGTTCAAGTACATTCATCAATATGGCTTGATGATTTTGTGGTTAGCGCAGGTAGTTATTTGTATATTTGTGTCTTATTTGAAGAGGTATTTATTGCACTTCACAAACAAATATGTTGAATTTACATACACCTAACGGTCATTTTCGGCGGCAAATAAAAATGTTGAATTGTATTCGAAAAAATGCCGTTATAGTTATTTTAAATTTAAATTGAAATGTGTCTGAAGCCCGCGGGAAGTTTGAAAATGCAAGAGGCGAATATCCGTTATTTCCGCTTGAGAAATGATAAAATTCAAAGATGGAAATTTTCGTGGAATTTTTGTTGTTGAACTCACTTGGCGTTCACACGACTCTCGCAGATTTGACCCGTCGACATAAAAACGCGAGACATGAAATATGATATTAATTAAAATGCAATTTTATGATAATTCTTTGAAATGAATTCAATGCCTCTGTGTGTTATGCATCAGCCGGTCACGAAACGCACCAATGTAAGACGAGCACGAACAACTGACGGATACATTATTTATAACCAACCAAAAGTACAGATAAAATAATTAAACTGTTGCAAAACAGCGAGGTTTTGCCTAGTTACGTCATGCCTCCGCGTTTCAGGATGAAATAGAAATTATGTTAGGTATAGTGCACAGCTCGCTTAATTGTTAATCTTTTCACTTTCAACTTGAAACATTTCATTATATTTTTTCATAATGTATATTCATTTTTGGTTATTATTTTTTTATGTAACACACATATACATTTTGCTCCTTCTTACATAGTGATGTATATTTCGATCTACATTTTGGTGTACAAAATATTTTAAAACAAAAGCCAGAGAAAAAAAACATTTGGTCAAAAGAAAAACAGGTGCTTCAGTTTAGCCATGTAGCAGTGCAAGGCACATTTTAATTAGCGTCGAAAACAATGACGAAAGGTTGTAAAAGTACGTTGAGGGCGGTGGAGCGTATCGACCATGCCCGAACACGTAATTGTAAGGACTGCCAGCCTAATTTTATGCATCCCAAACCTTTATCCGTAATTGCAATACTTTTTAAAAACTGCAGCATGCACTATTATTGATGCTGATTTATTTAAACGTCAAGACTAGGAAAAAAAAATAAATAAAAGAATTAGTCTATATTATTGTTGAAAACAAGACGTGTGCATTGAGTTACATAAGTTGACGGCAAATTTACAAAGTGAAATTGTCTCGAATAAGAGCTTGCGACGTTGAGTAATTGAATTGCATTCGTAGCCAATTAAAGCACAGTCAATTCCTAAAATTGTCTTTTATCAAATGACTTCCGTTCAAGTCGCATAAGTATAACATAACATCCGCTCGCATAATCTACCACGCACGTAAGAGAAAACTCATTGTGTTTAAACTGTATGAAGCTATTATATTTATTCAACTGTACAAACAAATATATTTCGGGAAGACGAGAAGATGCATGACAAAACAACATAGTACAACATGAAATGAATTAAAATAAGTCTTAAAAATTCGGTATAAACAATATTTCGCGATATCAAAATAAAGAAATAACATGCCAGTTAGATTGGCTCTTTGTTGTTATTTGTATGGGTTGCTATACTATATTACTACTAATTGATCAGTTTGAATTGATGCTAAGCGAATAATGGGATGATAGTGAATTGATTGTGTTGATTGTTGTTTTAGCCTCAAAACCTGGTTCTCACCGGCGAGTTTCCCAACTGCGATGTGAAACTCTGCGACTTCGGGCTTTCGCGGTACATCAGCCATGGCGCGGACATCCGAGAGATCCTTGGCACGCCCGATTATGTCGGTAAGTGTGTAGAATGACCACATTTTATTATTATAATATAATAATATGTCAGTCAATGAATTGAATTCAAATTGGATTGATTGTTTCAGCCCCTGAAATAATAAATTATGAACCGATAAGCTTAGCAACCGACATGTGGTCCGTTGGTGTGTTGCTGTACGTTTTGCTGACTGGATGCTCGCCATTTGGCGGTGACACCAAACAAGAAACCTTCTGCAACATTAGTCGTTGTGTGCTCGATTTCCCAGACGATCTCTTTGAAGATATCTCTGAGGAAGCTCAGGATCTCGTGCGGAAACTCATAGTCAAAGACCCAAGGTAATTTGAAATAGGCGAAAAAGAAAGCACGCAGAAGGTCAACGACTGCGTCTCCATTTACCAGCAAACGCGAGACGAAAAAACATGTCGTTGCATGCATACGTCAACCGGTTCGCGTTCCAATTAATAATCAATCAAATAAATGATTGTTGTTGTTGTTTTCAGCCAACGATTAACAGTAACCGAATGTTTGCAACATCCATGGTTTTCACTTTTTGACGAGCCAGATACGGGTGTTTGCAGCAGCCCAAGCAGCACAGAACCAAGCTACAAAACGAGCGACGGCGCAGTCGAGGAAGCGGTAGAGAAATGCAAACCAGTTTGTTGTGCAGAGGAAACGAAAGTCATTGTTGCGGTTTCCGCGTCATCGACAACACAAGTCGAGGACGATAGCAGGGAGACCAGCAGCGACGCGCCAAAGCTCACAGATCCACCACGAAACGCGCTCAGCCCCGAGCGCAGGGAGACGTTTAAGAGAAACATGTCGAGTCTTGCGCAAAAGTTCTCAGCCAGTCCGGATTTCGTAATATTTGAATCGAGCAGCCAAAAGAGGGCCACGGGCAGCCATTCGATATCCGCCGGCGAGGTATTCAAATGCACGCCCGTCTTCATTTTGGGCGAGGAGCAGCACTGTGATAGCGGCAGCGACACCATCTCAGAAATATCCACCGATAGTTCCAGCGATCGCAGCTCCATCTACTCCGACGACTCGCTCGATTTCATTTTGTACAGTAGAAGTCAAGGGAGGGCCAGTTTTCCTTATACCGGATCTGATTCTGAGAGGTGCGATTTCTAATTTTCTTTCAATTTTTTTTTATTACCGATATTAACAACAATTTCGTATTTTTCAACACGATTCTTTTTTAGGTGGGACCAAAGGTTTCCTTCAGCCTCCCGTGCATGGCCACGCGAATGCAACGGCGTTGTCAGCAAAGCCCTCAGTCGTTTCGCAACAGATCCTGCGTCAGGCAAACTTGCCAAAACCACCTCAACTGGAGTACGTGCTGGTAAAGCAACTCTCGAGGCTTTGCGGGAACGTGGTGGCAATCTTGTTGTGATTCGCGAACCTGTACGCGCAGGTCGTTACACCAGATACAGTGAGGTCCAATGCGAATCGGTCCAGGCAAGGATCCGACGGTTTCAACTCCAAGGCGATGCATAAACAGCCCTCCCCCCGATTGCGCAACATGTATATATATACATATAAACATATATATATGTATATATATAGATACGACATTTTCGGTTCAGTTGTATTCAAACTAGAAACAATTTTCGATATACGATTATGATGAATATTCAATCAAAATTCAAAATCAATATTTAACTTTTGTTTTGGCAATTATTTATTCTTTTCTGACATTACGTTGGTTTATTTATCATATCCTTGATTTTTTCTAGTTTGGTACTTGTATATAGCCAAGATCAGTGCAACTTTTGTACATAGGTCTACATAAGACTGAGAATCATTCTTTGTAAATAGTCCTTAATTATGTCGCAACTACTAAATTAACTGAGAGAAGGACTTTTCGGTTTACAAGAATTTTCAACACATGTTTTCGTCAATGTTCTTTTATTCATCAACTGACCATTGTTGTGGTAAAAAAAATCAAAGAAAACTATCGAAGAGAGAATTGAGCCTTCTATAAAATTTTTGTATTATTTTTTATTTTTAATATATTATTTGTTGTTGATTTTATTTTATTATTATTTATTTTCTTGTGATTGTAATTATTTTTCAACTTACCATGAGAATTATATTGTATCTATTGAATTAAATACAATTCAAAAGTGCCACAGTCTAACACTCTCTGGTAATGTTGATTTTTCTAAAAAAATCTTTTTTATATTAACTTTTTATATATTCTATGAGGCTATATATAAATATATCAATTTCTTTCTTCGATAGAGTTTCCTCTATGGTGCCTTTTAAAAGTGGTGCCTTTTAGTGTTATAATGCAACTGTTCGAATTCTGAGAATTTTGGAAATGAAATGAAACTCAAATTTTGAGTTTCAATGACAAAAATAAATTGTGTAATTGCACATTGTTCGTGTATTTAACGAAATATTTATTCGATGTAATTATATACGGAGGATATCTGTTATATGCACATTTCTGCAATTCCTGTCGACAAAATTTAAATTTTTCATTAAGCACTGAGTAGCGGATTGTTGTAGCTAAAATTGTTGCAGTGAAAATAAGAAAGGTAAACTCAAGTGCCGTGTTTCAATTAACCGACGACAATCTCGAATAGTGCCTTGTCGCAAAAATCATAAAAATACTATTTCGAAACTACAGTTATGGTAATCAATATTGTTTTTATAATTTCATTTTAAATTTTCATTTCAGTTTTATTTATCTCATTTGCTTCTTGCGAAACTGAAAAATTATTTTTGAATCACTGTTTATGTTTTTTTTTTTTTCATTTTGTGTCACGGAAATAATTATTTCCAGATTGAACGGTGCGAGATTTAATGAAATGCTAGTCATATCTTTAACACATAACTCGACATTCTCCCTTTTGAGAAATGTATTATTTGGAAAAAAAAAAAAAAAAAAAAATTGCCCTCTGACTGATCATTCAATGAAATTGGGAATTTCAATAATGTTGCACAAAATCAGTCAACCGTATTTTTGAGTATTATTTTTCGCATGACAGTATAATCAGCGTTACACTTCTATTAATTTATTTTTTATCGAACAACATTTGCGCTTAATTATTTATTTATTTTAGTTTTTTTGTTTTTTGATTTCGATTATTCTGTCGACTTTTTTCAAAGTCCATTTCACATCATGCAATTGGTTGGTTTCATTTGTTCAATTGACATGCTTGAACAAATATATTTTATTCCGTAATCAGTGTTTTTGCCATTTTATGATAAACAAGTTCCATGTAGAGACGCTGTTACTTTTGTGTAAATATTATTTCAATACTGTATTATATTTAATAATGATAAGAAATAAAGAAAGGATTATTTCAGAATTTAAAATATTATTATTTCTTTATCCATACTCTCTTTCTATAAAAACTGCTACATGATACATTGGTATAAGTGAAAAATATACATTTCTATAATTCTGTGGCTTCTGGAAATAACAAGATAAGTCCATTTTTTGGTTTTTCGAGTTATTAACGTTTAATAAACTTTTTAAAAATTAATTTGTTAATACAGATCGAGTCAATTGTAGAGCAAAAAATGTTTTCGTTACATAACAAAACCGAAAACTCCTAACTAATGAACATCAGAAATAACGAATCTCGTGTCAGGGGAAGTTTTTATGATCTGTTTTCTTCTCAGTTATCTTGTTATTTCCGGCAACTTGTGGACTTGTCTTATTATTCCTTTAACTTTTGGTTTAAGTTTTTGGTTCAAACTTGATGAAATTTATCCTAATTTTTATATTGAACCTCTGGAAAGTCGTATGTAGGATTTTTATGGTGTTTTAAGATTTCATTTATAAAAATGAATCTTATAAACATGTTAATTTTATTTTTGATTTCATTTGCAAATTTCAGAAAACAAAATAGTTTATTTTTAAAGAAAACTAGTTTTTAATCAATTGTTACTCTCCGAACTGTTTCATGTCGTCAAACTGAATACATTGCCTTATACATGTCACTCAATTTCTATAATCATTAAATATTCGACTTGTGTTATTATTTCTGGAATCACGTTACTTCTTTTTATTAGTCTAATGTTTATTACACTAACAAACCACTCAATTTTGACATGGATATGTCTTGTGGCTGGGGGTATCTTGTAAATTCGTGCGTTACGAAAAACTTTACCATGGAGTGTTACCACAGAAAGTGACCATGGAGTGTTACCATAGAGCGTTACCATGGAGTATTACCATGGAACGTTACCATATAGTGTTACTATGTTTTTAGGTTGTTAAATACTTTGAAAAATCATTTAAATTTCAATGCAAGACATAACCATGTCTTCCTGTACTTCCGCGCAGCGGAAGTCAACTTTAACTTTTTTATTTTTCTATTGAAGCACATAAAATTTGGCGTCGAAAGGCACCAAAAACTCAATTTTTTCGGAAAATGGACTTATCTTTTTATTCCGGGAGGCCACAGAATTAATATATCAGAAATAAAAGAAAAAAGTAAAACTCAATTGATTCATCATCATAATAAAAAATGAGCACATCGCCGCATTTGAAAACGTACCTTTTTGCATGATTGACACGAGGCGGATGCGTGCTAATCTCAGTTGGTAAAGAATATTTCTTGAATATCATGTATAGACCCATGTGTAGCAAGCGAACATGTGATCAACGTTTATTTGATAATAAATTATCATTATTCTTTTTTTAGCAGAAATCAAGTTTCGTGTTGGCAACTGTGGCAATTAGTTCAGCATTCCGTTACAGGTGAAAATTAATGATTAATCATTTTATTTTAGATATAATTTGTATATGCTGGGAACATGTTATATCTGATTATGTAAAGTAAAACATGCATTGTTGTTGTTTGAATGAAACCAATACAATTTCAAGCTTCAAAATAACGTTAATTTTGAAATATTTTGTATATTGTTATGTATAATAAATATTTTTTTGTTTATTTTCAGTTAAAATGGCACGACGTCCAATAACTTTTGTAACGGGAAACGCAAAGAAACTCGAGGAATTTATAAACATTCTAGGCAAAAATTTCCCATATGAAATAAAAAATGCAAAAATCGAGTTACCAGAGTTGCAAGGCGAGATTGATGAAATTTGCAGGAAAAAATGTCGTGCTGCTGCTGAACTTGTGCAAGGCCCTGTTATAATAGAGGATACATGTCTTTGTTTCAATGCGATGAAAGGTCTGCCGGGACCTTATATCAAGTGGTTCCTTGAAAAACTTGGACCCGAAGGACTTTATGATATGCTTAGCGCCTGGCCGGATAAATCTGCAGAAGCGATTTGTACCTTTGCCTACTGCTCCGGTGCAGAACAATCCGAAGTTTTGTTATTTCAAGGAATCACCAATGGTACCATTGTAAGTCCCAGAGGTTCCAGAGATTTTGGTTGGGATCCAGTATTTCAGCCTGAAGGTTATGATCAAACTTATGCGCAATTGCCAAAAGAAACTAAAAATCAAATTTCTCATCGATACAAGGCCTTACAAAAATTGCAAGATTATTTTATCAAAACGTGCACTAATTAAAACAATGAATGTACAAATAAAATTGATTGAAAATGTAATTCGTTTATGATATAATCACACATCCCTCTTCAAAAACTCCGTAACGTAAAAAAATGAAAAATGGAACTACACATGTATGGGGCGATCATTAAAAAACAAAAGATATATATATACCTAAGGAACACTGAAAAAACCAAAAAAGTGTTTTTCGGTTTGTAAAAATTTTTTGAAACTCAGCTGAGTTTCAATATGAATGACCCTGACCTTTAAAATTGATGGATGGGGGCGAAAAAAATGTATTTTTGAGACCCACATAAATCAACTCTAATTGTCGAAATTAGAATTTTAGCCGGGACGACATTTTTTGGTAAAAATGATGTGTCCCGCTGAAATCGGCATGAAAAAAATTTTTTTTTCGCAATTTTGCCTCCCGACCCCCAAAATTGGGGGGTGGGGACGGAAAAAAGGTACTTTTATAAGACCCACATGAATCGGTTCTACTCGGCGAGATCAGAATTTCTAGCCGTGTCTCATTTTAGGGTCAAAAAAATTTTTCTTTTCATTTCTTTGCCCGAGCGAGAATTCGACCGATCAAAGTCAACTTTTGTCTAGAAAGAATTTTTGGAAAATTGGCGGGAACTGCAACAATGTAAATAAAATCATGCAAATATAATTTCGGCCAACATAATTTTATTTTCACACCTCGGACCCGGAAGTGCCAATCATTTCTCGCAAGGGAGCTAGAAGTTCGTTCTCCTTGGTCGCGCGCCAAAAGCGTGTTCCGGACCGGAAGAATGTTACGTTCGGACCGCTACCAAGAAATTTTAGGTTTTCATTGATTTTTTTTCCACTTCTTTTATCTTATAAATTCATTTTAATATTTCACGCGTATTTTTTGCATTCAAAATAAAACTACATTTTGAAAACGTCCCCTAAAATGGTTGTCCGAAAAATCTTATCTCTTTTACTGTCATTTTTTCTCTCTCTTTTTAATAGACGCTAATTAGCGAACACTTGCATACATTTTATCTTTTTCAAATAATTATTAAGTTGAATTGAGTTCTAATCAATAAAATTAAATTATATTTATTTTGGAAACGTTATATTCTATTGCTCTAAATTGTTTAAGTTTTTCGTGTATTTCGGGTATTATTTTTTTTTTTAAAGTATTTTATTTTTCTCGTTGTATAGGGTTACTGCACCAATATTTGACCGGGCACCAGTGGATGACCATTGCATTGGAGTGACAGAGATAGACAATGCATTTTAAATGGGCGGTCATTCATTGGTTCATTTACCCTATATTACATTGTCTCTCATACAAGCTCTTTCTTATGAATACCAAATTATACGATATGTTCAAAATACGCTTTCGAAAACTGAATTTGTTTGGTTTTGATCATATCATTGATGATTTGATTTGTAGATCGTCAAAATCACTGGTATAATTAATAAAGCGACGGAAAACCTGAAAAATTCATAATGTAAAATTTGAAATGATGTGCAACAAATTAAGTATAAAAAATAGAATAATATATACAAATCGTATGAGTACCCAAAATTTCTATTTGCTCCATTTTTTGCTTGGCGTATCCCTTTAATTGTTGTATAACATCTTTGAGCAACGGAATGCCCTGATAATTTGTCTATACAATAATCTTCTTTTCTTATAGAATAGAAGTAATTTCCAACATTCCAAGTTAAATTTCCTGAAGGATATTCCAGTTTGAATGAATAAAGAGTTTGAATACCATGAGGACATATCAAGAACTTTGTACTCCGATCTAAAATAATACACAATATAATAATTATTAATGCAAAATAAACATATTATAATTTGTTCAATAATATAATATCCCTTACTGTTATTTACTCCAACATATGGAATGAGTGAATAATTGTGAGTTGTTTTGTTGTAACTCAAGCGGTATGCGTCAATCGTGACATTGATTTTGTTCTTTTTAACTTCTATACATTTTGGAATATTGGTCCAATTTCTAGACTGCGTTGCTGCTTTATTATTATGCGCAACATTTTGACCGTCAGATTGTGTCTTGGTCTTATTATTGTTATTATTCGGAATATTTTGACCTGCAGATTTAGACGTTGTCTGCTTAATACTATTATTATTAGTCCGATTTCCAGATGGCGTTACTGTCTTATTGTTATTGCAGATCAAAAGTGTATAATGATCGACTATTAAATCATTTTGTATACATAGTGTATTATTTTTGCTGTTCAATTGTTTGGAATCCCAAACAGTTTTTTTCTGAAAAATAATAATAATGATAATTTTCCATAAAAGTCAATGAATTATTAAAATGATAGATAATAGAAATTGAATTTTGTTGCTTTACCTTGAGTAAAATGTCGATGACATCCGCTGAACGGATACTGTACATCGCAGGGCTTTTGCACATTGGCATGATGGTTGAATTCATAAAGCTCTTATTGTACCTTTGAACCAAAGATCTGAATGATTGGTAATCTTTTCGCACTAAACAGGTATTTTTATTCTTGTCATAATATTCAAAATAATGATTGCAACATTTTTTAACGTTGATGATGTTGCTGGATGTCCAGGAATTAGAATTTTTATCACGCGATGAATCGTTTTGGCGCCAAATTTTCACCCTGCTTAACTGGGTGGAGTTGAATATTTCATTGAACACAATTTCGTCACATTCATGTGACTGTTGCGTAATTTCTTGTCGTAAATGTTTTCGAGCGTCTGTTACATTGACTCTCAAATAAGCGCCAGTCATATTGTAGACCATGTTTGGCAATAGAGCTCGAGTGCATGAAATTGTTTGATTTTGGTGATACACCAAGAAGCCAGATTTACAGCATGAGGATGATATTCGCGAACCATTATTCGCTATTACTAGCCCAAATAATATTATAAGTTTCAATAACATTGTTTGAACAATTTTTGATTTTTGATATACAATAAACAATGATTTGTAAAAGAATAAAATATATGTACGTTTCCGTCACACAAATAGGTATGTACACTCAAGAAATTCCACTAGCTACTAAGTCCGTCTCAAACATATATTATTTGACGCTCATTTCAAATAATTGTCGTTAAATATATTGATGAACTTTTAATGACGTCCTGCCCATGTATGAAACATATCTAATGACTATCAATTAAACATATCTCTCCTCATTCGATTAGGTGTTTATATCTCTATAACTTCGTATAACGAAATACAATAAAGATATATATACATACTTTTTTAATTATCTTAAAATATATGGGACAATTTATCGGACAAAATCATGATTATTCCAAAAATTGTGATATTACTTTCCAGTATTATATTTTTAGATTTCCATTACATATTTAAAATTTAAATCAGAAATTTTCGATAAAATTTTGAAAAATAAAAAATACGTGTCTTCTTTTTTTGATCTAGTATCCAGGACACTGTGATCTGAGGTGTTACCAGCATAAACTTGACAGGGCTATCAGTAACCTGTGCAGATGGTGCTGTGAGGAGGAGGAAACTCCTTTCCATGTCTTGTGTGTATGCCCAGTCCTGGCAGCCGCAAGATGGAAACAGTTTGGGGTTATCCGTTTGGAGAGTGCTGACGATTTATCCCTGGACAAACTACTAACTTTTTTCAAGTGGGTGCATGGGGATCAGGGATTAATCCTGATGAATTTAAGTGGGGGGGATATAGGTGTACAATGGCGCAAAAGCTAAGTGTACCTGAGAGCGCACCCCACAAGTTGCAATAATAATAATAATAATAATAATAATCCAAGGAAAAATACTTCAGCCATTTTCATTTTTTTGATGAAAATTTCACAAAAAGAATGAATTGAATATACATATTCAAAATGTATAATTTTGAAAACTATATATATATTAAGAGTAATTAAACTTGAACAGTAATTTTTAAGTTTAACAAATGAATATATAAAAATAATATTATGATTAATTATTAATAAAAATAAATAATTTATTATTAAATAAACATCATCGAGTGTATCATTCAAAATCATTGATAATATTATATATTATATTATATGACATATTTTATTTGTCTCATTTCTTTCAAAAGCTGTTAAGAAAAAAATTTTAAAAATTGCAAAATATAACGTTGAGGCTTTAAAAACAAAGCAAGAAGAGCTCATCATTTTAATAATAATTAACCATTACGGTTAATTATTATTGGCGCCAATTATTATCAAGCACCAGTCTTACCAACCGTATATTCAGCAAGCAAGAGAATTATGCCAAACTTGAACATAACCTCCAAAAATCAGGTTGTCAAATCAAGTGCTTATTTATGTTGTTGTTGTTGTTGCCGCTCAAGTTGATCGGTATTCAATCAATATGAGTCACAGCGACAAAAACAAGAAAAAGGTAATATCTTATTTACTCAACATTTTGTTCTACATATTTGTCGAATGATGATTTCTTAGTTTATATCATGATTAGTAAAAAGAATAAATAAGACAACAAACAAAACATCTCTCAATTTCAAATTATTTCTTTATTTATTTCATAATCTACGTTTCCTTTGCATTAATGTAGATAATGATAAATTTGTATTTTTAGTCATACAAACGAAAGAATGACAGCGACTCTGAATTGTCGGAGGATGACAATTATGTACCATACGTGCCGATCAAAGAACGAGAACGACAAAAGTTGATCAAGTTAGGTCGTTTGAGTCAGCTGAAGGAAGAAACAACAAGCGCAAAAAGCAGTAGTGAAAATGAAAAAGATGAGAATGATGATGAGGAAGGTCAAGTTTGGGGACGAAAGTCGAACATAAGTTTGCTGGACCAACACACGGAACTGAAAAAATTAGCTGAAGGTAAAAGGAAATATTAAGAACCTGAACCAATTGTTTTCTTTCAATTTAAGAAGAGAATATAGTGGTTTGTAATAAATTAGACAAATAATTGAACTTGTTATTGCAGCAAAGAAAGAGAGCGCGATGGAGAAACAGTTAAAAGAAGAGGAAAAAATTTTGGAAAGTGTAGCAGAGAACAAAGCTCTGATGGGGGTTGCGGAATTGGCAAAAGGAATTCAGTATAAGGATGCGATTAAAACAAGCTGGAAAGTACCACGAGCAGTATTGAAAATGAGTAAGGCGCGGCATGATAGAGTACGACAGAAATTGCGCATCTTGGTCGAGGGAGATGACGTTCCGCCACCACTCAAAAGATTTGAAGACATGAAAATTCATCACGGCATCATACGAGGTCTCAAAGCTAGAGGCATCACCAAACCCACACCGATTCAAGTCCAAGGAATTCCCACGGTGTTGGTTTCAACTTGTGATCAATTACATCTGCAACTTGCTTAAATGCATCTTTATAATAGAGACATTTTAAATTTGTAGATTATCAGGCAGAGATATGATAGGGATCGCTTTCACTGGATCAGGAAAGACATTGGTTTTCGTGTTGCCACTGATAATGTTTTGTTTGGAGCAGGAAATGGGAATGCCTTTTATAAGAAATGAAGGACCATATGGTGCGGTTTCGAACAAAAATTGATATATGTCTTAAGCTGATTTGCAATTTTGGTAATCGTTTAGTTTTGCATTCCAGGACTGATAATATGTCCATCAAGAGAGTTGGCTAAACAAACACACGACATTATAAAGCATTACACAAAAAGTCTGAGAGATATTGGTTGTCCAGAAATTCGTAGTTGTCTTGCAATCGGTGGAGTTCCGGTAACAGAATCAATGGATGTTGTCAACAAGTATAATATTTAGATTATTCTGATTATTGACAGAACGAAAAAATGATAATGTAAGAAATAATCAATTGTTTGTTTAAATAGAGGAGTTCACATCATGGTGGCAACGCCTGGACGATTGATGGACATGTTAGATAAAAAAATGGTCAAGCTTAGCGTTTGTCGGTATCTCTGCATGGACGAAGCGGACAGGATGGTGGACATGGGATTCGAGGAAGATGTCCGAACAATCTTTTCTTACTTCAAAGTAAACCATATTTTTCATATTTCTTAATTTAATTTCAAAGTTTCTTCTATTCTGATACTGATCTTTACTGATATTGTTTTCAGGGCCAGAGGCAGACGCTCTTATTTTCTGCAACAATGCCAAAGAAAATTCAAAACTTTGCACGATCGGCTCTTGTTAAGCCGGTGACAATAAATGTAGGACGGGCAGGAGCAGCTTCAATGAATGTCATTCAAGAAGTTGAATACGTAAAGCAGGAAGCAAAGATTGTGTATCTTCTTGAGTGTTTGCAGAAAACACCACCTCCTGTACTCATTTTTGCAGAAAAAAAGCAAGACGTCGATGCCATTCATGAGTATCTTTTACTCAAAGGTGTCGATGCTGTAGCTATTCATGGAGGAAAAGGTCAAATCATCGAACATTTATTATTTGTTTTGTGTTATTATTTATAACATGACATTTAATTTTTATTCCAAAATATTTTGTCTTTACAGATCAAGAAGAACGATCGCGTTCAGTAGAAGCATTTCGGGCAGGAAAAAAAGACGTTTTGGTTGCAACAGATGTAGCGTCAAAGGGTTTAGATTTTGCAGACGTGCAACATGTCATCAATTACGACATGCCCGATGATGTTGAAAATTATGGTAAAAAAATTAATGATACGCAGATGCAATTTTCTCATAGGCCATGTAAATGTAAATTATATTATATACTGATGTATATTGCCATTAGTTCACAGAATTGGACGTACCGGTCGTTCTGATCGTACTGGAACTGCGACAACATTCATCAACAAAGCAAATGACGAATCAGTGTTACTCGACTTGAAACACTTGCTCATGGAAGCAAAACAAAAAATTCCTCCATTCCTCCTCGAATTGAGCAACGATAATGAAAAATATCTCAACTTGGGAGGTAGGATGATACAATTGATGATTTTTTTTTTTTTTTTTCATTTTGATTGTTTCAAACAAATTATTTATTTATGGGTTTGAATTTTTCATTTCAGACGAGCAAGGTTGCAGTTATTGTGGAGGACTTGGTCACAGAATCACTGAGTGTCCGAAACTGGAGGCTATTCAGAATAAACAAGCGTCGAATATCGGGCGCAGAGATTACTTGGCCAGTAATGCTGCTGATTACTAAATAAATTAAAGCAAAGTTTTTTTTCAACTTTGTTTTTTATCATAAATAAACTAGGACAATTTGTCATTCAACTTATTTGAGTTGTGATTTGTACATTTGTAAATGATACAAATTTTATAATTGTATAATTAAACAATTAAAAAATTAAATAACAATGTTTACATTCTTATTTTAAACAAAAATTGAAAATTTAAAAATATCCATTCATTTGTTTGAAAAGAAACGACGAGAAAAAAGAATGACTGTCGCTTATGTTTGACAACGATCATCTCAGTGTATGATCGCAAGTCAAAATATTCTTCTATTTAAATTTATAGATTATAAGATTAGTGTAAACAATTGCCGCTGTTTTTCAACGGGAAAAAGTGCGAGGAAGTAAAAGACAATTCCCAATGTGTTTGAAATGATAAACAAAATAGGTGAGTTTGATTTGTTGTGACAAGAAGTCATTGCAAATAACCTGAATTTGTTTTTTAGACAGAAAAAAATGTGCAAAGTGTTTATCGTGTAGAAAACATATTTATTCAATAACTTATCATAATACATCCATTTTTCACATATTTCTTTTCATACACCATAACTTATAACCTATATTTTTTTTTTATATTTACATCATGAACTCGAGCCTTTTCTGTTCAAATCTATGTCAATCAGTTGAAGAAAAAAACAAAAATGATTTTTCATGCATATTTGTTTCTTAAAACACACCTTATAAGAAATGAAAAATTCGTTTCTGGCTAAACTGTAAAACACCGAAATAATATAGACACAGATTTGATCAAAATCTTATATACATTGGAAATAAATTCTTTATCTATATTATGAAATAAATAAACATTTTCATAATTTGTAATAATATTGACCTCTTACTAATTAAAAAAATTGTAACAGCGTCAGTAAACATGAACACATTGCAAACACAGGTTTGATCTTAAATCTAAATCATTCGCCCTAATAAAGTACATTTACAAACTTTGTTTTGTTTATAACAGCTAGCAAAAAGTTTTGTAGTAATGTGTTTCGTTGTCGATGCAAATTAATTTGAATCGATTGCAATATTGAAAAAAATAGCATTAATGAAATAAATAAATGTATATGTCATCGAGACTTAAGGTTTGAATTTCATTCAATAATCCGAAAATGTTATTTTCATTAAAATCTTCTTGCCAGCATTTCGTATGTCTATAAAATTGATAACTAAAATTCAAACACAAACAAACATGTCAAAAATTATAATTTTGACAAGAGAATGATTATGTGAATCATTGCAACATTTCAAAGTACAACATTGTGTAAATGAAACTAAAAATAATTATAAATCTATCCTAGGTCGGTATTGCAACCTGAGTGGTGGATCTCGAAACCTCCATCGGGTTACAAAGACAAACTTGAGTGTGTGATCCTTTCCTAATAATTCGTCGTTGCATAAAATGTCAATCTAAAAGAAAAGTGAAAATGTTATGTTTATAAATAATGATAAATGTTATACTTGGAATGTAATATGAAACTTACATCTCTATACTTTTCAACACCATTTAAAACTTTTTTGGCTATAAACTTTTTGAGATGCGTTATGGTTGCCTGTGCTGAGCACCTTATGAAACGTCTCTTAAGTGTTTTCAAACTGGTGCTTATACATTCTAGGCAAACGTTAACCTGAAAATAAACAGAATTAACATTAATGTCAATATTCAACCTATAACGAAGAGAAAAATAATTTGCCTTTACTTGTTCATCAGTTCTATGATAATCCGATTCAGCATGAGCGTCAGCTGCTGTTTTTTCTTCTTCCATCTCCCCTGCATTTGGCAAAATATCTTTCGGACAAGGCATTCCTTTGGCTCTATAAAATTCTCGTTCTCTCTTGATTTCATCTGCGAATCAATTTGATCATTAGTTTATTCCATGCTCGCTGTTAATCGACTAACAATATTAAACATGAAAAATTATGTTCACATACTTTCTTGAAGATCAGGAACTAATTTGTAAACGATATCTTGCATGGTTCTGTCAAAACTAATGTATTGTAATGGATGTGATTGATGAATGACAATTTGACATGTCGGGCATGTGTGCTTCTCCTCCAGGTGCTTGACCAAGCAACTTTTGCAAAACGTATGTAGGCACTCGGTCACAGTTGTTGCGTCGATCAAGTAACCCCGACATATTTTGCACGTTATGTGACTGTTTAAAGTTTTCAATTTTATTTTTCTCTCCATTTCTCCGGTCAGCAACATTTACTCCGTTTTTGTAACTGTAAACAAAACATTATGTTAACAAACGAAAATTCGAGCACATTTGAAACCCACAATTATAATACACCGTGTAATAAATACATACTATAATAAATAAACAAAAATAAGTGTCTCATATTACAAATGTAAAAGCAACATTTGACACTTTGGATTAAGTAGGTTACTCAAATTCTAACCTATCTTTCTCCAACGACAGCTTTACGGAGCTGCATGTAAATCAGCGTGCTGAAAATTTCATTCTCTTGTGCACAGGCATCACATCTGTTCAACTTTTCACAATTTTTCGCTTATTTCTTTCTGACGTGGGGCTTTACTTTCCGACAATTAAGTTTTGGTTATAGCTGATGACAACAAAAGAATCCACTGGCAGCGCGTTGAAAATGGAGAAAACTTCAAAAGAATAATAAGATTGGACTCTCGCAACGCCATCTGCTCTCACAATCACGCATTCCAACCAACAATTAATTCAAACATCTCTCAATCGATCCGTACAAACGTTATTTCATCCATTAAATAACAATACAGGATGTAACATAAGAATGTTACAATAATAGATTTTATTTTAAACTCAATCCTCGATTTTTGCGTTAAAGTTTTAAAAATTTTCACTTTCACTTTCACTTTCAAGTGAAGAGTTTAAGAATGTTTGACAATCTATCAAAAATAAAGAACAGGTTAAATGAAAAGGAATGATTTTAACCAAAATTTAATCAACGGAGGAGTAATTAATATTCAAGAATACTGAGCCTGCAGTACAGCACATTTAAAAATCAAACTTTTTTACCAATGCCTTGGCATTGCTGAAAATTGGTGGGCATAATGTTCTCGGTGTCTCTAGAACCTACATGTAAAAGTCCAGCTCGATTCTTAAGGGGTCATGCCTACCTGTCGAAATCTAAAAAATCGATATTTTTTATTGCATAATTCAAAAGTACATATATTTAAGAATATTGTGTCCAAATTCGAAGATGATTCCGATAAAAATTAAGAAAGTTAGATGAAAAAAGTAGCGCCGCCTCACTCACGTTTTAAAGGAAGTATACGACGTGTCATTTCGAGAAGACACTCTGGAAACACGTATATATACATTGGAAGGTGTATTTGACGGGAGAAGGGGTCCATTATGCATTAGGAATAGATGATTCTGTGTAATTAACAATGTTTATCCATACTTATATTATGGTGTGAACGTAGTTTGCTTAAAGAGCGTTTATCCTTACGTTTATCTCAGAAACTAATTTTTAAAGTCGGTGACAGCTTTTTCTCTGATGAACACAGTCGTCCGATTTATCTGATTTCTGTTTTATCATATTCAAAACTATTTTGTACAGTCCGCGATCGTTCAGTTTTTTTATTTTTTCACTTTACGATTTTTAACAGCCAATTAAAGACCGATTTTTATGGTAAAAAAAGTGACTTTGCAAAGCCGCTAAAAAAAGTAACTTTACAAAGCCGCTATTTTGCTAATAATTGTTTTTTTTACAAATTCATCGATTAAGGACTAGTTCTTATTGCTATAAATAAGACGCACTCTTTTTTTTTTATTTTAGAAAATTTCCCGAGTGAGGATTTGTGTCACCGCAAAACGGTTTTTTGAAACAGTTGGTTCCGTTGGAAGTGGCAGCCACGGACACCATGATGTTTTTTTTTATTCAAAAAAAATGTTTTTTCAGAAATTTTTGTACGACAAAACACCTCTAATAAACCGATAATCAAATATGTAGTTTCACTTTTGCAAAAAAAAATCGTAAAATTTCACTTTTTTTAGTGGCTGCAGGTGCAGGCATGACCCTTTTTAATGCGCGTTAATAGAAATTAATTTTTTAGAATATTTATCTCAGCAATTCAGAAACCTCAAGGTCATTTCTTGATTGACCGTGAGAAACTTTAAGGTCATTGGACAAACTTCCTAAACAAATAATTTATTTTAGTATTTAAATAATGAAAATAAATGAAGGAAGGGATTATAAAATAGTATATTAAAATATATTTTGCTGAGTTATAATTTGTTATGAACTTTGTTTTAGAGTCAAAATGAAAATAAAGAGGAAAGGATGTGAGAAAGTGACGACACTGAACAGGGATGGATGTCAAAAAGCAAAAGAAAAACGACGGACAAGAAAGAACAAGGGACTTGTTAATAAACTAATGAAAAAATTCGAAACAGGGAGAATCTGGATGAAAGAGAGTAATTCAATGGTTCCAACCAGTTCAAATACTGGGGCAGCGATGGACGTTGAAAAAGGTTGTTCCAACCAATTTGTCGTTGAAAATGAATGTTTAACAACATGTGCTACGCGAAAAGCTGACGCGATGGAAATTGACGAGACGAATGGCACAAACGAGAAAGAAATCGTAATGAACGCAACGTTTGATGACCTCGAGATTTCAAACAAACAAGTTTCATCAACTGCGGTGCCAAAAGTTGTAACTGTGCACAAAGTTGAGAAACGAAAGAGAAACCGGAACCCTCTGACTTATGTCAACAAAAGTTACAAGGGGGTCAATAAAATGGATTTGGAACAGAAGTCATACGATGAAGCGTTGAAATTGTTTGACGGCAGTGCAAGAAAAGTAACCAGGAGTATCGTTAAAGTAATTGGAGATCAAAACGAGGAATGGTTGAATGTGAAAAGGGAACAAGATCAAGTTAAGAAGAAAAAAAAACGACAGCAGATTCAGCCAATTGTTGATAAAGACGTGAAAACAAATAAGCAGATACGTTTGAAATTCAATGAACAAAAGTTGCATTTTCATAGAGGTCAGATGGTTTGGGGCTATTTCAGAGGCTGGTGGCCAGGTGACTGATCAATAAACATTCTCCCTTACATTTTCATGCTTGTTCATTCATTTTAATTACTATTTTTTTTTTTTTTTTTTTTTGGATTCTTAGCTTTGATCATCGAACCTCAAGATGTTGGTATGCTGCCATCGAAAGATGAGGCGCATTTCGTTTTTTGGATTGGTTCAAAACAAATTTCAGAGGTACAATTTTTCATCTCATCATACATTCATTTAAATTAAAACGGTAAACAAAATCAGAAAAATCGATGCCTAAAGATTGACTCATTTTTGTAAACAAACCAGCTGTTTGTATCACTACAACTCTTTATAAATCTTTACAGATTGATATGGAGAAAATTGAACTGTTCTCTGAACGGTTACATATGATTGTAAATGTTTTCAACCAACCCGAACTTCTTGCCAAAAAATACAAACCTTGTAAAGAAGCAGTTGAACTCTTGAACGAAAAGTTGCGTGATCCAGAGATGAGACTCACTGGTAAATGGGTTGAAAAAAGTTTGTACCAGTCTAAAGACAAAGGTTTCATCAAGTTTCAGAGCTCTTTCATTCATTATTCTAAAACTCGAATTATAATTGAATGTTTTCTAATAATAAATTTTCTAAATTGCTTTGCAGTCGATGGCGTTCGATTTTATCCTTACCCAAATGATATTGAACGAACATTAGGGCAGCTGAAACAAACTCATAAGATTGCGAGTAAAAAAAAGAATCGTGAGTTGAAGAACTATTTGTTTTAACATATTCGTTTATTAGATCAAATATTTGGAATAAACAATTTCACAGAAACTATCAAAAAGGAGCAAAATCTGAAAAAAGAGCGAAAAGAGAAAAAGTATAAACCAGATGTTGTGGTGGTATCACTTGGAAGTGACCAACTGGAACTGAAAGATCAACATATTGGGACAATTGCTTGGTACAAGGAAACTGGTCAGGAATTATGGCCCGGTAATCGTGATTTTAATTTTTGTCTAGTGACCAGTCGCCAATAAATAATTTGTTGTTATTATTATTATTCTCAAAGCTGATTAATGTTTAGTTATGATTGTTGACTATCGGGATGGAAATATGAAAGAGCCTAAATTTAAAAAGCAATGGGTTGTGCGCTATGGAGACTACGCAGTAACACAAGTAAAATATTTATTTCATGCACGTCATTGTATCAAACATTTGTTCTCACTAACAAAGAAATTTTAAAACTGTCGTTTCTTTTTCATCTTAATTACCTAAGGTGGACGTCGAATCGTTTATAATATTTAGAAACGGATTCAATGCAACCATTGAGAGAAGTAAACAACTGACGGTAAAAGAGTACTTGAAAAAGTCAAAAAAGAAAATTGCAGAAATGAAGAAGATTTCGAAAAAGGAGCAAATTTATGAACAGGCCATTTTACAAGCGACGAAAGTAATTTATTGAACATTTCAAAAAACTCTAATAAAGATAGTCGGTGGAAGAATAAAATAATTAATGTTCTGTTTCTTTTTTTTGAAGGATTACTGTGAACAGCGAGGATTGCAAACAAAAGACTGGGAGGTGGATGATGTGATTGTCTGGCTTGATGATTCAAATCAACATGCTGACAGACGCGAAGTAGTTCCATCTTACTCGAACATAATTCGGCAAACATTGTACTTGAAGAAAATGAAAACTTTTGAGTGTCTTAGGAAAGAAACGATCGAAGGGAGCGGTATTATCGTCATTTACACATACATGTTTTAAAATCAAATTTAGTCTGTCAAGAATGTGAACTTGAAAAATATGACTTTCAGATATGTTGAGAAATGTGATCAAGAAAAGAATTGACATTAATGAGATATGTCTGATTTGCCTAAAAGTTAACACAAAATACAAAAGTCACCCTTTTTTCAAAGGCAAAATATGTGAAGATTGCATCGTAAGTTTTCATATGATCCAAAATTTAAAATTAAAAATTATATTAAAAATCGTGCAATATAAAAAATGTATCAAAATGTGATATCATTATTTTAGGTTGGATACTTGCCTACGCTTTACAAATTTGGAACAGATGGAAAATTTGTAAGTGTGAGATGGCATGTATGTTATGTATAGTTGTTTTTTAAGGTTTCTTTTAATAATAAAATTTTTGTTCAGGTTTTTTGCAGCCTCTGTGGTGGCGTAGGAACCATGGTCGTTTGTTCAACATCAAATTGTCCATTGTGAGCATTGTAATCAAGTTGACGAATTGATTTGACATTTGAAAAAAACAAATGTATAATTACGTGAATACTAATTGATTTTAGTGTATACTGTGTGGGATGCTTGAAGTGCCTTATAATTCCGAAAGATTTCGACAAAGTGATGATGCAAGACCCATGGAACTGCTTTTTTTGTAACAAAACTCAGACGTATAAAAAACTAGTTACACAGCCTCGAGACAATTGGAGAGCACACAGAGATAAGATGCTAAACAATTTTCCACGAGATTTTAATCCAGTTCTAAATCCCGATGGGTCGAAGAAAAAAGCTCGGGTTCTTTCGTTATTTGATGGAATTTCTACAGGTAACTAAGTCGAAAATAATTTTAACAGGCAATTGATCAAAATAGTATTTTCTATTATATCAATTCTTTAAACACTTGATATTCGTTTGATTGAATAGATTGATAAAATATACACGTTGTTAATTATTTGAAAGGTTTCTTGGCACTGAAAGAGCTGAAAATCGAAGTGGAAGTTTATTATGCGAGCGAGATAGATCCCGATGCAATTAAAGTCAGTCACATGAATTTTCCAACCGAGATAACACGAATCGGTGATGTTCGAGAGATTGATGAGACAATGATACGCGAGATGGCACCGATCGATCTCCTGATCGGTGGTTCGCCTTGCAATGATTTAAGTATGGCCAATCCAAAAAGAAAAGGACTCAATGGTACTTCTTTTTTGCAAATGACCCATTCTCAATTCCAACTTTCCTTTCCAACTTGTCAAAATTATACCAATCATTTTTCATAGATCCAACAGGAACAGGAATTTTGTTTTATGATTATGTGCGAATCAAAGAACTTGTTGAAAAAGTTAACCAGGGTCACAAGCTTTTTTGGCTCTATGAAAATGTTGCATCCATGTCGACGGAATGTAAAGAAAGAATATCCGAGTTAGTTTTACCAATTCAATTTCTTCCCAAAATATTATCCACATTTCACATATTAACTTGATAATTTTATTCATATTGTTTTTCAATGTATAATGTTTTTTATGATGTGGTTTTCAGATGTTTAGGGAGAAAACCTGACGTAATCGATTCAGCACAATATTCTGCCCAACACCGACCGAGGCTTTATTGGAACAATTTTCCGGATGGGATATCGTCTTATGATTCACCAGACCTGCAAGATATGTTGGATCCTCACTGTGGTCGTACTGCTTTGGTGAAAAAGATGCGTACAATTACAGCCAATCGGAATTCTCTTAAAAAGGGTAAAAAAAGGAAACATTTTTTAACAAAAACAAGTAAATAGATTTTTAATGCATGCAAAATATAACTTAGGGAGGAATTTTGATTTGAAACCAATCCTGATGAATGGAGTTCCCGATGTGCTTCGCACAAGTGAATTGGAAAGAATTTTTGGCTTCCCGCCTCATTACACTGACGCCAATATTAATTTATGTACGAGACATAAACTTATCGGCAAATCTTGGAGCGTGCCAACAATTCGCGCTCTTATGTATCCGTTATGTGAATACTTCAAGACGACTGATAATTAACGGTCAATGAGTTTTTTTTCTCGTTTTTTATCACTCAAACATCATTACCATGACAATTGAGAATGCATAGTTTTAGCGACAAGGTTTATAATTTTTGTATACAAGATACTGAATTCATTGAGCAAATAAATATTCATAAGATAAATATTTTTATTGTCATGATTGCTTGTTTATAATGATTGGTGTATTTTAAAATACTTTGTACAAAGCGTGGTAATACTTGAAAAATACGAGTATAACAACGATGGGTAAACAAATGCAATTGAGAAAAATTTAACATTTTCCTTTTTAAAAGAGATGTACAAAAAGAAAATTAGTTGTAAAAGTACCCTTAAAACAATGTAGACATAGTAACAATAAAACCTACAAATTTTGTGTTGATTTGTCAGTGGACAATTAAGTGTCAAAATTGCTTAAAATTAATCATTCTAGACAATTTTAGTCATATGTACATACAATTATTTGATTCTTACTGTCAACTTTGTACATGTCAAAGTACACATTAACGTGTGTACTCGATATTTATTACAAAATAAAAATGTTATTTTATAACTTTTCGTGTAAAAAATATATTCCTTTTCATATATATATATATATATATATGAAAACTTGTATGTTCGTTTACGAACGTTCGATAAATATTTTCGTTTTTATACTTATTACTTGAAATGCATTATACATTTTTACAGCATAATAATAAATAAATAAAAGGATCTAAATTACAAATTAATACAGTCGGTGTGATATAAATATCTCTTAGCTAATACAAATCACGATTGAGAATCATAATATTCCCTTAAAATGACTAGTTAACATCATGATCGCGCATCATTACTTGAACGTAATAAAAACAAATTACATTTGTTTTCAACAAATTCTCCTTTTTACAATTATATATATCAAAAATTTTGAGATCCAAATTTTAAATTAACAACCGCAATATATATAATAATCATTTCACGCGCGTACTTGAATGAATTCAACAGTCCAATTCAAAGTAAAGTGATACATTCAAAGTAGGTAGTACGTATTCACTTACAAAGATCTAATATGATCTTGTGCACAAGCTATTTTAGTTAAAAATAATCATCATTTATCAAGCTGTGCGAAACCTATAATTAAATTCGAGCGCATCAATCAACATCAGGCAGTCTTCGTCAGTTCAAATCAATTTTTCATTGGATAACCGTAGACCACTAAGAATCCGAACTTGAAATCACTGAATAATGGCAACGTGTCACTCGGAAGTCAAAATCCATCACTCATAGAAGGTAAGGAAAACTCTCATCGCCATCGTCGTCTTCGGCTTCACTCGATTCTTGGCTCGAGGGAGGTGTGTCCAGCTGCGGTAGGCCGAGGTCCAGATATTCCTAAACAAATCACAACTTGATGAGTCTCATACTTTTTGTATACTTTTTTTTTTGAATGATTAATATTACTATTCACCTCATTCGCTGTTATTGTTAAGATTCTATCTATCTCCACGACCAGTTCGTTGAAAAGTGGCCTTTCGTTGGGTTGATAACTCCAGCAATCACGCATAAGCATATATCTGTAAGTTATTATAAACAACTTGTATAATAAAAATAATTTTTGTACAAGAATGAATCTGTAACACTTACATATCCATGGAACAACAAGGAGGTTTATCCATCCTGTGACCAGTGCGTAGCAATTGGAACAACTTTTCTAATGATGGTACCGATGGATAAGGTGTCCCCCCCAAAGTCATGATTTCCCACAGTAGGATTCCGTAGGACCATCTATAAAAATATTTTAAATGAATGTTAAAAGTTTGTTAGTGGTATTAAATTTAGAAGGATTATTAAAAAAAAGAAAACACCTACACGTCAGATTGCGTGGTGTAAACTCTATGGAAAAGAGCTTCCGGTGCCATCCATTTGACCGGTAACCTTCCATCGGTGGTTTTTCTGTAGTAGTCATGGCAGTGAATGTCCCTGGCAAGACCAAAGTCTGCTATTTTGAGTACATATTCTTCGCTGACGAGAACGTTTCGCGCCGCTAGATCTCGATGGATGCATCTTCTGCTGGCAAGGTACTCCATTCCCCGAGCTACTTGGTACGCAAAAGAGACCAAGTCTTTTTGTGTGAGCGTACGCTTTTCCTTAGGTCTCTGATCATCGATGATGGGTTCGTAACCGGAGGATGGTCTGTGGTTGCGCAAAAAGTCTCGAAGATTTCCGTAAGGAGCAAACTCTACTACGACAAAGAGTGGACCGTTTTGTGTGCATGCGCCTAAAAGATTGATTATGTTTGTGTGTTTACCGATCATCTTCATCATTTCCATTTCAGACACAAGGTCCATCATTTCTGCGTCCGTGTGTCCCTCTGAAAAGGTACATTACTGTTATCAAATATTTCTTGTTATAAATAATACAAAACTTGAAGATATATATTTCTTACCTTTCAACATTTTAACTGCCACGATATGAGGAATGCCTGCTTTGTCAGTGCTGGTGTGAGCCTTGACAACTTTACCAAAAGCCCCCTCACCCAGGGTACTTTCCAAAATCAGTTCTTCCCGCGGTAGCTCCCAGGCGGTGTCCAACGGCAATTCATACTCGGAAATCATTCCCCCGTTTGCATTGTCCTCGCTAGGGATGGTGGACTTTTGTTTTTCAATTTTCACGATCGGCATCAGTAACGGCTCTTGAACGTTGGCCTCGCTTGACACACTCTGTTTCTCCACAATCACCTTCTTCGTCCACTGCGTCACCACGGCGGCTCGAGCTGTCTCAATTGCCAACAACTTTTTCATTTTCTCCCGTTTCAAACGATGGAAAATGTATATCACCACAACCACTCCCACGGCAAAGAAGACAAACAACACCGCGGCCAAAACGTTGATCAAAAGAGCTTGCGGCCTTGCTGTCAGAGGAATTCTTTGTTCCTGTTCCTCTTCAAGTGCTATAAACAAATACATTCCAATGTTATTCATTCGCATGTACAACAAAGAGAAATTTACAAATCAGCAGTTTATCTTATATGATTACATTTCAAACTATCATTTTTGCACCATCATGTTGAATGCATCGTTTTTCAATGATTACTTACAGTCCACCACCCGCAGATAAGCGCTGCTAAAAGTTTCTCCCAGATTGTTCTGAGCGATGCAGGTGTACCAACCTGCATCTTTTTCCGTCACATTGTACAAGGTCAATACTTCCGGGTTGTCTGCAGCACCAGCCTGTAACAATTGTGTGAGCAAAATTGAAGAAAAAAAAAGTGTTTATTTAACATTACGTTTCATGCAGTGCTGATGAGAAGACACATTTGAAATAATGAAAGGTGTTAGAAAAAGACGCAACGAGTTAAGTATATATGAGAAGGATGTTTGTTGTGTGCATGCAGCCTGTACTGGACGCCCACCTTCGGATCGGCTAGAGATATTTTGTTGTCTTCGTCGAGTGTAAATAAAGAGGTGTGATAGCCCCGGTGCCATTCCTGATGTTTATGTGCATTTGACAATACTTCGCAGTAGAAACGGGCATTACTTCCAACCATCACCGTGGTGTTCACTGGCGGTCGTGTCAAGATCGGCCGGTGTTGCATACTTTCTACACAGGAAAAAAGAAACCCAACCACCAGTTTGAGACTTTGTACAATAGTAATGGTCATCAGCTTTAGCTACGAAACATCTTTACATATATAGAATAAGCTTGGTATTTACAAAAAGAAAAATTTCCATTTTTTTTTTTTTTTTTTTTTTTTTTTAACTTGGAGAAGCCTCTATCAGCTAAAACTAAAGTTTTCGAATCCTTGAATTGTATAATAATAATAATAATAATAATAATCGATTAAATATACCAAATTAAACTACATTACTAATTTTCGATGCTATTGTCACATCTCAAATATTTTACACACGTTTTTATATAGAAATTACACGAATTCTGTTTCTTATATAAAACATATGTTATGTTAATGATTACATAGGAGGCAACTATCGATATGACAAGAGCGTTTATATATCAGAAAAATGTTGCAAATTAAGTCAATATATAAAGTACATAAGTAAGTATTAAAAGCAAAGCTAGACTTTTTTGTGTACATTTAAGAGAAATATATAGAAAAAAATATGCCTGATTGGAATCGCATATGACATTCTGAATAATGTTGCTGTTGAATTAACCCATTATGTGTACAGAGTGATGATAGCAGAGCGACATTTACGAAATAAAAATGTGTTAGTAATGACACGACGATTGGCGCTTGGCCAAAGTAGCTGTGTACAGATAATGGATTAAACTGAAATACAATAAGAACCCAGGAACCGCCACCAGTGTTACCATTGTTGAATTGTACCTGGAGTAACGTTCCTTTCGGTGTATTGTTTTGATCTCGTGGGTACTCGTCTACCTTGACCCATTGCATGTACGGCTCTAAGTCCGAGACAATCGGGCATTTAAATGTGACCGTGCTGTTAATTAAAGCTGTGACGTTTTTCGGGAAGTCCATGTTGATATACGGCTTGTGGGGGAACCGTTCTGATGCCAAGCACAAATGTTTGTCTTATATATTTTTGCGTTTCTTAGATGGTATAATATATAACGGTGGACGCGCGGCGGCAAGAGCAAACAATCAAAGATATGAAAACATGACTCACCTATGACTTCGACTTTGAAAGTGTGATTGATGCAGCCCAAATAGTTGCACACGATGCACGTGTAATTTCCACTATCCTGGATTACGATGTCCTCCAGTCTGAGTGTCCATTTGTTGCGAATAACCGAGCCCAAAATCCGCTTGGGTTCCTCGTTGTTCTTCAACCAGGTTATATTTGGCCGTGGATTTCCAACCGCCGGACATCTCAACCTGACCATGTTTCCGGCTGGCTTCACAACCGAACCGTGCATCTCGTCGGTTTTGTTAAATAAAGGAGCACTCTCGGGTAGGGTGTTGTTGTGCTCGCCTGCATTTTCGTTCCCACCTTTTTCGTTGTCACCGTCTGAATCCAAATGAAGGGATCGGGTTTCAGGTATGCCTGATGAAATAATCAAATTTCAATATTTAGATAACACACACACAAATGAGGATGCTCATGCGCACTTACTTTGAGATTCCAATTCCAGTTCGTTCGTCTCCTCCTCCGGCCTGAGTGAGCCTAAAATCTGACCAATTCCTGAATTTTCATCTTGGTAATCATCAGCCTGAAATGCTTCCTCGACATTGACGGTAATGTTTCGCCATTCAAAATGCGTGGGTGTCTCTAGCAAACATGCGTACACTCCGCTGTCACTCAGTTCTATCCTTTTGAATCTAAGTGTTTGTTTCATTGTTCTAATTTTACTGCCCAAAGGTTGGAACACATGGTTGTCTCTGTACCAAGTTGCTTCGGATTCGGCGTTCGACGAGCATCTCAGATTCACTTTGTCCCCTACTGTAACGCCCACGTCAGAATTTACTTGATCTGCAAAAATAATAATAATAGTTTCATTTTATCATCATCAAACAACCAATTACATCAACTATTTCAATCATAACGTTTATTTTTATATCTTGTACAAATTTAAACAAATTTAAATTAAACACTATAAAACTTTTGGGTGAAAAAAATAGTTTGGTAAATGAATCACGTAAAACTTTATTGGTGTTTGTATTTCCAATTCGCGCCTTTATTTATTTCTTTTTTTTGGTTGGGATGTCGCTAGAGAAAATATATAAGAAAAAAAAAGCGAAATCGAGGTTTTCAATAATTCATGATCGATGCAAGAATAGAGACGAATATCAATAGCGTTTATTTTGGCAGACGGCGATTAGTTTTGTTTGGTGAGTTTGTCCATTCATGAGACCGTGACTCGTAAATTTGCCATTTGGAGCGCAGCCAAACGCTCAATCGCGACACTGTCCCTTATTCTGTCTTTTATTTTTGCCCCAAGAGATCGCATCTCTAATTTTAGATGGCTTGCCGTTCACTGTACCTCACCTCGGCGCGTGCCCACCTTATTTCACCCTTTCACAATTGAACAGCTACAACAAATTTATGCTCTTTTGCTCAACATTTTACATCAAATTAAACTAGTTATTAGTTTTAATTTAAGATATTATCAAATTAAAATATTATTATTTTTCAGATGGCTTGTCAATTGGTTGGAAAAAAACATTTTGCCTGTGCCAAATTTCATCAGTTACTCTCCGCTCATGTGCGTCACACGTGGCAAATGTTTTTCAACTTTCAGTTAGTGTTCTAGGCCGCTTGCAAACACACTGGATGGTTCTGTTTTTGCAACATTCTAATAAAACTTTAGACCAGACTAAAAACTCCAATATTACGTAAAATCTCTTAAACAACTATGAAGGTCTATCAAATGTGTGCTCGCTAAAAAGTGAGAGGCTGTGATTTGCGCAAAAAAGTAATACACCTTTTTTTGCCTTGCCCCCGACATCTGTTCAAAATCTGCTGACGCGCTTTGTTAATTAAATAATGATATATATTTACATTTAGTCACATACCATTATTCGTCCAGATATAAAATAAAGTTATTACTGGGACATTTTAATACGGAACCAGAAGTACTTTCGATCATGTCAGTGAATCATTTTTTTTTTGTTTTTAATTTTTGGTATCCCTCTTATTACGAAGGTATTATCCCTTGTTATACCTTGTTATCTGAAGCATTTTAGCTGCACTCTGAAAAGCTACTCAAGGTTTATTATCTCACGTGCTTCGGTTGTTTCGGTCATAATCTTGGTGTAATTGATTCGCCGTGCACTTTTATATACTTGATGCACCAGATTCTAATTGACTAGCATTTCATTTCCTCATGCGTCGCTGATAGGTTTTTTGTTCTCGTCGAGGTTCTCATCCACGCCGCAGAAATTCAATTTAAAAAATTAATATTCAGACCAGTTGAATTTTATTTTCTTTTTATAAAGTTGGCAACTTGATAATATAACATTTTTTTCATTGAATAAATAAATATATGTAAGGAAAATCACAGCTTGAAATTAAAATTTTGAAGCTGCTTTACGCATGTTGCTGCTGGCTAACACCATCTATATATAGGCCGGTGCTTATATGCGCCGGGCACGCGTCACTCGTAAATTAATCCAAAAGTTTTTGCCAGAGGCAAGTCCCGAATTCCCTCAAAATGTAGATCTCAAATTTTTGCGTCCCGTTATAATATATTCTACTACAAACAACATTTTACTTCTTAGTCTTTGTTATATACTCCAAAAATGAATGATGAATGCATCACTTGAAATAATAATAATAATAATAAATAATGAATTAGTTAAAAAAAACATGAGCAAAGAAAGATTTAAAAAAGGATGGCAGCAAAATGTATAATAATGTGAAAAAAGTAGCGGTTTCTGGATGTGTGTACGTCCGACATACACATTTTATTATAGTAGGTCGTTTGATTGACGCGATATTGATCATCGTGTGAGAATTTGCTTCTCAACGTTAATAGTGTCGGGTTACAATACCAAAGGCTAATCGTTGCTGGGCGTCAGACCATTTCAGAATGATCATGAGTGATTTCTTTCTCTCGCTATGTAATTCGAAAAGATGCATTTTTTGCAATTTCCACACATCACAAACTTATTGTATACTCAAGTTCTCTTGACTTGATTTTATCGTTTAAAGATAACAGTATTTTATCGACTATAGTCTTATTGAATATGGCAACATTGCACAAACAATCATATTCATATAGAATCTAAGTTTAAAATGAAACTGATTGTATAACATTATAGCGCATCTGGCGTACAGATTATATCTGTCGCGTTATTACAACTAGGGGCACTGCGCGGTCCATGTACGAAACGCGGGAATTCGTCAGTAATGACGGGGAGCCTGACGGCCAGATGAGAACGCATGCACAAAAAAAGGAAAAGGTTACAAACTCGTGCGTAAAACTCTGCCGCCTTCTGTTTGGTATACCCTCTGTATTTCTGACGTTCAACTCCTCTCTAGTAGATCATTTGATAACTTTATTTACATTCTTACACACTTTTCATTGATCAAGTCTATTTTGATTGTTGTATATATCATATAAAAAGAGGGAGGGGAAATTATTTTTGAAAAGAAAAGAAATGTTGAAATTGTTGCGTTGATATGTGGTATCCAATTTGTACTATGCAAAGAATGAGCTAAAAGCAGGGTATCTGTGCGGTTGAAGCATAAATAGTGAACATGAACTCTATGTGTATACAGATGAGGGCTGTGTTGTGAGTGGGTGCATGCGCGAATCAAAAAGAGAATCAAACGCGTCTGCTCTGGAAAGGTTCCACTGATCACTATAAATAAACTATCAGAGTGGACTAATCGTGTTAAAATGCTTTGGAAACAGGAATTGGATTGAAGCGGCGACTCGACTGCAGCTGAAATCAATTTGCATCGGCAAGAAAAAAAAAATAAGCTACGCGAGGGAGCTTAGTCAAGACTTGATGGAAAATCGGCGCGCTCTCTCTCTCTCTCTCTCTCTCTCTCTATGTCGAGTGAAATCAGGACGTCCTTCTCAAAATATTAATAACCGTATATTTTTGGTCCAAAAATAAATAATTGTCGGACGAGGCTGGAAAATCCTTGAGGTGTAATTCGTCATGATAGATTCAAAGATAGACACACATGCTTTATTGTGATTGGTCTCAATTGTTCAATTGGCCGGTCATCAAATGCGCTCACATTGTTAACAAATGGCTCGACAATTCTCAACTACCTACCCTACAAGATGCCATTCTAACGTAAAAAACACGATTGTTTGCTTATACCCGCATGAGAGCCCCTGCCAATCTTTTGTCTATTAAATGCATTCAACAGCGTAATGGCGATTAATTTTGCCAATTGAACAATGGAAGAAATGGCCGAAGAGGGCGAGATTCCTCCTAAGGAAGACCCTTGCAAGACGGAGAAATTATCACATATAATTTGCTCGTACAAACAAAATTCTACTTGAGGTCATTTAGCCGCACTTAACTTGAATTACATCACGTTACATGCATCATGCATCTTCAACCTACAAAACTCTTGTACATATTTTTTTTCATTCAACTTGGTTGTTTCTTTTTAAACATTCAATCAAACATTTTCTATCTTACGATTCAAATTTAAAAAACTACATGTTTTTATTTATTTGTTTTCTCTTCATTGCATTATGATCGAAACGTTTTGCTCATGGAGTCACTGTGTCAATATTGTTTCATTTAGTTTGTTTGTTCTCAAAAACGGTTGGAGTACCTATACAGTAGATGCGAGAGTGGCCGTGTGTATTTTGAAACTGACAAAAAAAAAAAAAAAAAAAAAGAGAGAAAGAGAGGGAGAGAAAAAAAACAAACAAAATTCTTCTCTTCGAGGAAAAAAATATCGTACGAGACACACGGAACGCCAATATATTCTTGTACTTCAAATATTCCTCGATTATGTAAATGAGTATATAACGATTCTGTATAAGGGACACATTGGGCATTCGCGTGCTCAAAGATTCGTCATACTACAAACGCGGAACACGACAAAAATTTTTTTTTTCTTTTTGCCTTGTAACAACTCTATCTGGTGCTGATTTATTTATAAACGTGTATACAGTTTTTAAGTAAATTTGACTGTGACGGAGCAATTACCATTTGCCAGAACTTTTCTTTATTTCTGTCAACAACCGGTGTGGGCGCAAAAATACTCGACTTTAATTGTGATTCATTTGATCATAAAGTACAATGACTTCGTGAAAGATACCGCAGACAAAATTTACCAGACTAGTTTTTTTTAAGATTTTTTTTTTGACTTACAAAACAAGTGTTTGATCTTGTATTTCATGCGAGCGTTTTAAATTTTTTTATGTAAGAGAATATAATAATCACACTTCTATATCAAAAACTAAAAGGAAGCAAAAATAATGAAGTCATAAATAAAAGTAAATAATAAATGAAAAGTAGAATGTCTGCAATACAATTATTCCTCAGATCATGACTTTGATTTTATATTGAAATTGTTGTTTCTTTACACTCGCCGTTTACGTTTTTTGTGATGTTCATACATTGTTTTTGTTTTAAATTAATAGGATCTATTTTATTATTGCAATACTTGTGTTGATATCTATATCTAGAAAAAATATGGCTTATTGCAATCACGTTCTAGATCAATTATATTCAGAGCGATGCCAAGTTGGTAGACGGTTAATTAAATTGTTATGCCTGTCGCTGGTCCCACGACAACTGACTTGTTGATTGGACGAATCAAAAAATGCAAGGAATCTCAGATTTCAAGCGGCAGTCGGCTTTTGAGAATCGATTCACGTCTAATCGAAGAAGCGTCCGCGTTACCGTTCTTTCTTCTGCCTTTTATGCCGCGCGCGCTCGCACACACACACGCACACACGTATTCTTCGAAAGTCAACTTTCGTCGCAGGCAATATTGTTTTATTAATATAACTGTACAAAAAAAGAAAAATTAAAATTGTCTATTTATATTTGACAATTTATTTCGTCAATTTTGATGTCGAAAGTGTGCTGTTCGATAATGTTTTGAAGAATATTTTTGGACTGTAATTTTGAATTGCCCATCGTTCGTTATTTATCGCGGATGTCGAAAAACCATAAATAAAAACGATTTTTTTAAATTCCAGCAAAATTTCACGAAAGCATCTTTGTAGAAATCACTCGGAGTACATAATATTCAATTTACGACTCAAAGAGGAATGCAAATGTCAAGTATTTTTTCGTGTCTAAGAAAGTGCGCCGCGAAAACACCCAGCGACAGGCTTTCTTCGCAAATCTTCAGCGAAACACGTTGAACAATGAATATTTGCTTTTTTCCCCTCTGCCATTCGTTCGGTCGAGTGGATTATAAATTCATTTTACGAATTTTATTTGTATTAAATCTCACATCTCAAAGACCGTTTTCCATTATATAATGCTTTTTTTTGGTCCACACAATTCATATAGCATTATTGCAATCTCAAACGTTTTTAACGAGTTGTGTCTTTTGCTTTGATGTACTTTTTCATCTGATATTTTTATGTTCGATTTTATGTTAGAAGTGACAATAAAATATATAGAGTGATGATAAATTGGCAATAAAGTTAAGATAATTAACTAATAAAATGGTGAAAAACGTTGTTATTGTTAGAAAAAAAGGCAAACGTTAGATGAATAAATGATTGTTTATACCCATTCGGACAAAAATGGCCATCGCGAAGTGGAAATGCAGGCATCCGCCGAGGATGAGCATAATCAAGCAGCGAGCCATCGTCTTGTTGGTAGACTCTGTGCTCGTGCTTAGTTATCCTTGGACATGAGAGTGTTGTTGCCTGGAACAGAAAAAGTGATTTTCGAAATGACATTCACAAAAAGGATCCTCTTTTTTCGCTCTCCAATTCCCATCTTGTTCGTTTTGTTTTCGAGTCTCTCCTTAGCGAGCCGAGAATTTCTATACCCTCGCGACTTGGCCCGCGGCCAAACTCGAAAATGCACTCGTCGAAGACAGCCAACGATTTTAGATACTTGGCTAAAATATATGTTTCTGCGTTTCTCAACCTACCCCCACTCGTCGGACCGTCTTTGCTCTTCATTTTTGAGACTATAATAATGCCCTCGCGTTTCGAACCAAAGGGTTTATGATTAGTGGACGCTCTGTCGTTCAATTTAGGCCCAATCGGGGCCTCTTCTTATTCTCCATTTTGTTTCATTCTACTATTCGTCATAAGTATAGTGCAAACTTGTAAACAAAGCTGAGCTTACATTGACAAAACTTGATGCCGAATTGTAACAATTTTTGTTTAACCATTCAACTTTTCTTTTACCATTCTAGATAGTTATTTCATGCGCGCGGCGCATCATCCCCAAATGTTTTTCAGTATATACATTCCTCGTCCAGCCAACAAAATGTTTCTACTATAATATTTCAAATAAATATTGTTTGCTTTATAATTTTATACCATCATAAATAAAGTCGAACTTTTACAATGAATCTGCTAGTTGTTTCAAGTTGAACAAAACAAAAGCAAACTATTGTTCCGGGTCTGCTATTTTTGACGATGAATGCGACTCATTATGACAAGCGGTGAGGGCACTTGGGGTTTCGTACATTTCGAATCAGTGGCATCGCGTTCACAGAAAGAAATTAGTGCTACAAGAGTAAAACGTAACAAGAGCTAAATTGCCTCAGAGAACCTGTTGCTGGGCACGAAAATTTGCAACACCCAGTCCAATGATATCCCTTCCAACATAGCTCAGAAATTTGACTCTTTTCTTCGACCATCAATTCTTTCGCTACACATCTCTTTTCAGTCACAATTTTTTCCTCCCGATCAAAAAGTTTGTTTGAAAAAGACCCAAACTCTAAAAACAAAAGTTTAATTTTGATCTGAAAAAAAACATTCAACTAATTTGTCGGAGGCTTAATGTTTTAATCCTGTCGTGTTTTCTTAGAAAAAAGACTCTACCGCGTCTATTTATTTTTTTTAGCCTCGGCGTGATTTATTTGGCGGAAATCGGATCGGAAAATACTGGCGCGGCCCGGGTTCTAATATAACACATGGCTAAACCTGCACAGTGTCAAAGAAAGCGACTTTGAAAATGTATAAGAAACCAAAGCGAAAAGTAGCAAAATCGACTGCTTGTTCGAACTTTCAATTTTATAGAAAATAGTTTTGTCAAAGTCAAAAAGAAAAAAAAAAGAGAAAAAATGTGAAAATGTACCTGAATGAAGAAGGTAAAACCAATACGTTAAACGTTATATTGTATATATGAAAGATAATAAATAATAAAATATCATAAAAAATAGTAAGAGCAGTGTTATAAAAGGCGAATGTATAGGTATACATATTTTAGTTTAGAATAACCGGTTATCCCATCAATGTCACTGTCCATGCAAACGCCAAAACAAATTTGTTCCTATATATTCGCGCGCTATCGACGGCGTGAAATTTAAACCAGACCTGATGCTCTTCGCCCAAATAATTAAAGGATGATGGGTCACTGCATAAAACAGGCGGAGATTCTATCGTAAAACAGGTCGATCCATCGTTCTATTCAATTAAGCGCGGGAATAGTTTGGCGTTGCGTTAATGGGATGCGCACTAATAGACGCCTTCGGAAGATCTATTGCGCAGAGTGCACATTCATCAGTTTTGACCATTCTTAAGTGCTTTCTCTCTCTCTCACCATTTTTTATTCCTTACTTTTTACTCATGTCAAAAAAAAATCCATTACAATTTATTGCCTATATTTTTTCGGCTGCCAAGTTTTTGTATTTCCTTCAATCGTTGAGAATCTTTGTCGAGCTACTTTATTCCTTCAACATTTTATATATATATATATATATATATTTTTGAGTTGTACTAATTTTTGTTACAATCTGCTGTTAATTCATAGACCAGCTATGATACATAAAATATTGTTTATTGTCAATTTCATGTTTGATTAATTTACGAATAAGGTATATCAATTATGGTAATGGAATTGAAGCAAATGTTCAATTACCTTCAAGGCGCAAACTTTTATACAATTTTATGCCAAGATAATTACACCTCTAATTTTTATCTGTGAAAATATAAGCGTACGACGGGAGTATGATTGAATTTAATGAGCATCGAGTGATTATTATGTTTTATGGATTTTACATATAATATAAAAAAATTGTTGATCGATTAAGATAACGATTTGCACCTGCGATTGCTTCTTTTTGGATAATTTAAATGTAATTTCAAGCAAAAACTATAAAAATTTTATGCTAATTTTTGTTTCCTCTGCAGGTACAATTTTTTGTTATTATTATTTTTTTTTGTCTCATTACACTTTTGCACATTCAAGTGAGCATCTTTACTACATTTTTTGTCTTTTATTTGCAACATTCAACCTTAATTGAATTGTATTATAAAATGTTGATGTAAATATCTTATTGGCAATTAAAATACATCTGCTATTTTTGTTATCCTCATTTTGAAATATACGTCAAAAGATAAACAAAAAATTAAGATCCTCTTAGATGTTTTGAAAACAAGTTGAAATATTTACAAATAGTGTCTTAATATATGCGACGACACTTTTTGAGAGTATATTTTATTAAATTTTGTATTGATTGGCAGCACGGTTATGTAATAATTTCACGCTACACCAATTGGTATTCGATTTTTGCAATGCTTATAACGACGCTTGGCTAAATTGGGCCGAGTCGCACCCGGCTGTGTGGATCCACTTAGTTTGCACACCACCAACGCCAAAGGTGGGGTCGAACACGCATCCAGAATATTCATGTACTAGAAATGCGCCTTCTGTATACCAATATAACACCTCTTTTATTGAATTAATAATATATATACGTATACTCAAGCAACTGTTATCGCTCTCAACTAAAAATTTGTACGTCCAAATTTATTGAAAATAATTGACTTTTACTGATCGAATCAAGATCAATTGAAAAAAAGATGAGTAAATATATATAATTACAATTTTTTTCGTTGATGTGAAAAGATGGGACTTTTGATAAAAAAATCGTGCTCTCGTGAGAATCTCACATTCATGCGACGCTTCTTCTCGTCTCCTTGATTACTGATCAAAATTACCAGCTTTATTTCATCAGAGAAGTCGAAAAATCTGAGCCATTCCCGTGGTATATTCGTTGGGAAACATCTGCTTGTCGAGAGTGCAAGCTCATAATGACTTTTTTTTCTGTCGCAGAGCCTCAAAAAGTTGTGTCTCTCAACCATTCAAATCAAGGACGCGGGAAAAAATTCATGTTACAGATTTCTATTATTTGTTCATTTCTCAACATATAGAAAAATTGCATGGATCTCTCTATAAAAAGTGAAAGATTTATATATAGATTTTGAATCTGTGTAAAGGTTCGTTAATTATTTTATCCAGATAATTGCGTATTCCGTGTGTGTAGACGCAATTTTAATGAAAGCTACGTTTTTTCTTTGAAAAGGACACTTTTTCCTTTGCCCAGTCGTGTGGCGTCAAGCAACACAAAGGCCACAGACATCAAAGAAAATCTAACGTGTTATTGTATATTCTTGCGCGCCGAAAAGACGCGCCGAATCTTCCGGTGCATGCTGTTTTATGCAGACGACACATTGTAAAACAATACGTGGATGTTTTTGTAAATTCATTCTACAATAAGATGACCACCTCCCTCAGTGATGCATACATCTTTCTTATCTCGAATGTTATCATTTATCTGTTTGTTCAACTTATAAATGATTTTTTCATTGAAAAATGAATTTGATGATTCGATATAGGTATTATTGAACTGATGTGATGAAATTAATGTTTCAATGTTTATCCAATGAAACAATTAGCGACAAGAAATTTATTTGAACTGCATCATTGTAGATATTAAGAGGTCAAATGTTTATGGTAATAGCGATTTATGGCGGATATCCGTTCTGGTTATAGACTGAGAAACAATAACATTAGTTCGATGAAGCTATCTCTAAAGATGAGCGTTGTGTGATATACATCAGGAAAAAGAGAAGGATGTGTCTGGACACTTGTTCCGTCAGTGCCCATGAAAAATGATAATCAAATCAAACGGGTCTGTCACCGGACATTGTCGCGTGCGCTGCTTATGTATACTATATAGGTGTTATATATATATATAACAACAGCCCCTATATGTATTCTTTTCTTTTTAAATTAAACCTAAACACCGCTTTTTATCAGTTCACTGAATTTATTTTAACTCTAAAATCTGATAAGAACCAAAATTAAAATAAGCAACATGAAATATTATATATTTATTGTTCAATTAGGTTTCATTAAAAATGACATACACAATTCAAAATTATGAAAACAAAAGAAAAATGACGAGTTGAGGTCTTGTGTCAAAAATAAGCATCATTGAAAGACTAAATATAATATATCAGGCGTTTTTTTATAAACATCAACCTTTACATGTTTTCGTTCCGATTTCGCTAGTTGGATAGTGAGCAAGGTAGCACAACATTTTGTTGTTGATAAATATAATGTTGTTGCTAAAGAAGAGTAAATAAATTGATAAAAGTTGACATTGCAAACGTCTCGCTGAGGTCGTCGAGGGAAATAAGTGATGATGTTGCGTGACTGTAGCCGCGGCGAAACTCCATCAGATCATGTCGGGCAGTTTACTTGGACTCGGTCCACCTCCTTCTCAGGAAACGATTCGTTATGATGATCAGACACAGCACGGCATGTCTTAAACTCGGCCAATGCGAAACCGTGCACGATTCCAATTAAACAAACTCCTAATCGTATACATTTAATCGGAATTAATTTCGATCAAGTTTTTAATTCATTAGAAGAAACACGATCGGAACTGTATATCAATTAAACGCCCAACATCGCGTCCAATACACATTGGCTCGATAATAAACATCTCGACAGTTTTTATCATCTCATCAATATATTTATACAAGCACAATTCAAAAATTAAGAATTTCACGTTCTGTTTCTGTTTTTCCATTCCGTTTTTCAGTCCATGATGCGATAAGACGCTTGTAATGCAACAGAATTGCAACCAAGTGGATAAGTTTTATTTTTATCAAGATTTTTATAGGCTTTTTATGGGCAGCGTGCAAATTGCAACGACATTTTTGTATTGTCTCCCCTGATGCAGTGTCCAATTGTGTGTATACACACACACCGAGATACGATTCGCATTATTATCACGTATTTACAACGAATTTAACATACGAATTCAAAATCGAACCACACACGCTATACAGGTATCTTATTATATCTTTTCAAACAATGAGATAGAAGACAATCAAAAGATTTAATTTCTAGAAAAGTTGATTTTAAATCATAATTCGAATGGAAAAGTGGAGATCAAAGATAAGAGTATATATATAAAGAAAAGGCTGATGCTGTCGGTTTGATTGAAAGAAATAAGATTTTTGTTGAAAATAGCAAATCGAATGCGTGCAGAGCATGGAGAAATGATTGATAATGTTGTCGAGGGAGAATGTTAAATGACGCTGGTCCTGTATGGTCATTGAACACAATGTAAGTGCAGGGGCATTAGCGCATTCAAGGCGCGCCTTCGAGATGTGATCTCTCGCGGACTGGAGCCGCACGCTCGTGTATCGCGATAACCAAACGAGATGTAGTTACAAGTGCAAGTACAAGTTTGGCTTGTGCTACTTGGGTGGCAGCGATGCAATTATCATGCGATTCGCGACGCCTCCATCAATGACCCGTCCACTTAAAATTGCACAAACTCGATTAATCATGCATTTGATCTGACACTCGAACAACTTTTCAATTACTAAAAGCCAGAATACAGATAAAAGTTGACATTTTTGTGATATATTTATAATTGAAGACTCCGGCTCGTCAAGGACTTGCAAGCAAATTAATGTCATGCTCTATACGCACTCGCGGCGGAGTCATAGCACATACAATCTGACGCTACATGCCTAAATGAGACGAAGCTCATGTTTCCCCACATTACCATGCATATTCGATTATGGCATACTGTGCAGCCCCGCTTGGACACCAACGAGATAATTAGACAAGATTCGTCAAGATCGTTTCGCGCGAGAAATCTCGTCTGACAAATTCTTCTTTTCTACATCAAACATATATACGATGTGAAATAATCACATCTTTTTTTCCATAATTTCAAACACAACATTTTTGTTAGGACAAACCTTCGTTTTATTATTTTTATTTTTGAAAAGCTTTTAATTGGTTTTATTTTAAATAATATGGCGTGACTTGTATTTGATGAGATGATGAGATAAGAATTACGAAATCGATTTGTTCTGAGAACTTTTTCTTAAATTTGGCTCCTTTGTTTCATGTCAGTTCATTTGCACAAATTATGCCATTAATTTGCGGAATGAGCACAACGAGGTCGAGCGATTGGCGAGTGGCTTTGTGCACTCCGTTAATGTGTCTCTTTGACCTCTGTAAATGTATTTGTAATAATTTTCATTTATCAAATCTACTATTCTCTAACTAACTCAATTGTTCAATACCCCTGATTCCAAATTGCAAATGAATTAAACAAACTACCACTACATTTTATGAGTATGAAGCGCAATCACTCAACGGTGTTTAAATTGAACTATTAATTGAGCAAATTTCTATGCAAGTAAATAACCTGTTTACTTTGGGCACTTTTTTTCGTCCTCAGCTCGCTTCTCCATCCGTTGCGTCTGTCTCGTTAGTGGGCTCCTCTTGTCGCTCTTTTCACGATTCAACTACCTGTTGTAACGCCTTGTTAAAGGAAAAAACACGGAACCGGATCAGTGAAGAGATGAGCTTCTTCCATTTAATTCAGTGTTGCACCGATTTCGGATTCTGTGATGTCGTTGCGCGAATTACAATATCGTTTTTTTTTTTTTTCGGTTCGGTCTTTTAACTGCCATTCGGGAGATGTAAAAAAATACATACATACATATATATTCTTTCACTACTTTTGGTTTACGCAGTATTTAATTTTGATTTTCATCAGAGAATAAGATAGAAAAGAATAATTACGAAAAATGAGTGTCTATTTACTGACGCGTTTAAGGCAAGAAATTTTTTTTTGATATCCACACTGTAACGGCGGCGCATTGTTAAAGTGGAAGAGAGTTCAACCACGCGGAGACGCATCACGAATTCGCATACGCTAAAATAGCCCGTGCTCATTTATCGCTATAAATCTCGATTCGCTAATTACTTGCGCTTGCACCGCTACGTAATAATGACGCCCTTATGTTCTACCTCGTGCGTAAAACGTAAGCACCAAGTTCAAGCGCAAGATGGATAGCAAATACGCATCCACGGAATTCGCCAATTAAGGTACACAAGATATAAGAGCGGAAAGAACCAACAGATTTCGTAGAGTCCTTTCTCATTTTTATTTTTATCTCTTTCTTCTTCAACTTTATTCTTATTTTGTATTACAAATATTATTCTATGTCAACGTACATTTTTTATTTACAAACATTTTGTTTCATTGCATTAGAAGGAGACAAATGTGATATCAATTTAACAAATAAACAATTAAGTTTTGAAACTGTCGTTGTTACTTTGAATACATTTACATCATCGTTTTTGTGATTGTCATTGTACATGCCAACTTCAGTGTTTATTAGTGAAATACGCTAGATTATCTTTCATCCTGATCTTCATCACTTTCATATTCATTCAATTTCAATTGTTCTTGAATTTCATTTTACTGGATTGAAAAATACACTCTATCGGTAACAGTGAATATTTACTTAAAAAAATTAATAATAATAATAATAATAACAACATGCACGTTATCTTTTTTCATGAATAAGTATAGCGTAAGAATATTTTCATGTTCGGAGTCCTGTTATTATGTGATAGATCTTGATGGAGTTGGAGTTATTTTTCGCTGACTACCTCTTTCCCCGCAGAATTATCGCTTTGCGGTAACTTTACACGACGTGTTGAGGCGTATCATTTATCGTGCGGTTTCTTGCAATATTTTCTGTCATTTTTGAATTGATGGCCAAACGTGTGCCGTCAGTATCTCTAACTCCTGTCAATATTTCTCATTTTATGTCGCATTCAACAATTTCATAACAGTATTTTATCGTAAACAAATAATGTGTCATCTTTTTTTTGCCCTTCGTATATGCATCAGATTTATCGAAATCCGCGTTTCAAACATGTTCCTCTGATATTGTCAATGTAATTTATTTATTAATAAAAACAAAATCTTTACCGACGACAAAAGCAGTTTATTTGATAAAAGTCATTGTGATTCTGCAAATGATATCTTGTTATGATAATGGCACTTGACTTTTGAGGCTGAGACAAGAAAGAGAGAGAGAGTTGAAAAAAAAATTGTGGAACGAAAAGTATACATAAGCAGAGAAAGAGAGTATATAGTACTCCAAGTTGCATTATTCTATTCCGGCAATGTGAAGTCGCGCGGCAATCTGGCCTTATAAAATAAACCACTCTTGAAACGAACTCTCTCTCTCTCTCTCTCGCCGTACGGCACGACGATCTGTCAAATAAATAATCGCCGCGATCAGAGTTGCTTTCTTATATAAACATGCACTGGCGACTCAGGCCGCTGCCGCTGCTGATTTATGACGTCTTTGAGAAAAAAAAACACACTAATTGACCATCATTGTCCATTTTCCGCATTTCTCAATTATCCCCAACCCCTCTTTTTCTCACATGCACGTTTCATGGTTCATTTGAAATGGTTCATTCATGCGTGCATATGATGCGGAGGTTAGGTGAAGCACCAAAATAGGAGACCAACAATCGGCGGTTCCATTCGGCACGCCAACTTTGTAAACACACTGCGCGCACTATTGCTGCGCAGTCATCCAATCCTATGTTTGCTATTTTCAAGTGTTAGAGAGTTAGCCCAACAGCTTCAACTTGAAGAATTGGAATCGCCGATTGTTGGAGTCTCTTATCGGTGTTTCCTTACCTCCACTCGGTTCATTCAGTTAGGTGCTTGAGCCAGCAGACAGGATCAAGTGTTTGTATTGTCAGTATTTCGAGTGCAAATATTTCAAAATTTATCAAGTTAACCTCAACGATGGACATTTTTTGCTCAAAAACAAAATGAATGAAATACATATATGCATATTCTGGCGACGGTTGGGTTTCGAGTGACTCAAAATTATTATTATTATTAAATCATCATATTTCAAGTAAGTATTAATGGTTTGTATTATTTTGTTGAAGCCGAGTAAAATGTTGTCCAAGAGGATTTGAAATTGTTATGGCAACAATTATAATTACAAGCGGTTAGAATTAAAAGTGTGATTCTAACGATTCAGTTTTGTTGTTGATGTTATTTGATTTTGGTCTTTTTTTGATTTGACATTTTGATATTGGAGGAGAGCGCGCGGCATTCTTTAGTGCGTCTGTGGGTTGTAAGTCGAGGGTTTTATCGGGTTGTATCAAAGCGCTCCCGTTCAGTTAAATATGGAATCAGAATGAACCGGGCGGTCGTAAAGGAAGACGACTTCTAACGAAAATTTTGTCGCCGAGGCACTTTATTGGGCAGTTATCACAGGCACGTTCACAATTTATGTATCTTAAATTGAAGACAGCTCTCAGTGCTATTATGTTAATGGTGGGCGATAATTTCTCGCGACTCCTGATGCCTCTTTTTCCTTTTCGATTATTGTGCCAATAAACAATGCGAGGCAAAAAAGGGAATGAGAGTGCGCACGCATTCAGAAAGCGACTTTTGCACAAGACGCCACAATGCTTCTCACTGTTGTCGCCGGTTCTCTCACCATTGCTCTCTCACCATTGCGTTCTCTCACGATCCCGAATAATCGAAGAAAACTCTTGATCTTGAGCTTTTTGCGAGACCTCTGCATGCATGTCCTCTGATCGCGATAACGCGCGTGCGATTCATGAGACGAACAAAAAAACAAACACAAATTTTTTTACGTCCCGTGACACGCCGTTATGGAGCCTTTGACTCTCCCGTTTTATTACCGCGGGAATCGTTCTTATGCTTTTTTTCCTATTATTTTTGTCCCACTTGATATTTTTCTTTCTCATATTGATACAAGATTGCACTTTTTAATCAACTAAATACAAATTTATCCAATTTTTATGTCTGACACAATTTTTGTATGAATAACTGATGACGATAAAGCTTGATCATAGATTATGGGGTGTATAATTTTCATTTCTCGTTGACAAGCGTATCTGTTATAAATTCATAAATATTAAAATTTTTAATTATTTGTATTCATATTATGCTGTCGCGATAAAAGGATATGCTATATCGCTTTTCAAAATATGCATCACCATTTTTAAACACCATTATCGTTAAACAAAAATATATTTACAAAATAATAACAACATATAACATGCAGCTTCTTTTTTTGATTTTTTTGTTACTGAGTTTAAAATTGCTATTTAATATTCGATATTGATGTATTGACTCCGACAAATAGTGGGAACCAACTTTTTGGCACATTTCGTCGTATTATTATAGAAACTTATCAATTATATTTGTTATTGAATTGGTTCAATTCAAATGTACAGAGCCAATTTTGAATCGAATTAACGATTTAAGAAGAATATTAATCTTGTTTTAATGCGGCAAAGAGGATTAAAATCATATAAGATAAAAAAATGAATCGAGACGATTAAAAAGGTTCGAATGAATAATCCCTGCTCGTTTACACGACTTGTAAGTGTCCGGACTGGTCTTTTTGACGACACAAATTAGGCAATTTTCGCGGCAGTTTAAATTAATTGGCAGCGACCACCTAAAATCATTGCACTAATGAACCCAGTAATTGCGCTCGCCGAAGCGGCGCTCGTTTATTTCAATTCACCTGACAATTTTATTTTATTTTTTTCTTTTTTTTTTTAATCAAAATTCTTCCAATTACTTATCGCGAAGAAGCGAATCCAAAGTGTACACTACTAAAAACATGCATGCAAAGTTCCAGAAATTTTAAATCAAAATTGTTTAATCTTAAAATTTTGAATTCTATTTGTTGGCTCTTTAGCGTCATAGTGATTTATAGTTATTGAACTATAAATTATTAAGCGCAATATCAACTGACATTTTTATATCAAAATATTAGCGTGTGTGAGTGGCCGGAATCAAGGTACATAAAAACTCGATAAAAACGATACAATCTTCCGACTCAATTTCTTGAACGATCCAAATGATAATGTCAGAAAATGCAACAACAATTATACTATATACGGTATAATTAGTTGAAATTGAATATCAGAAACAAAAAAAAATATACAAAATGATTGCGTTTTGAAATATATTTTTTGCAGTATTTGATCGCTGGTTGCGTATAAGCAATTGTTTGCTAAACAAGTTGACATAATTGAAGTTTGCAGAACGAATAACACGTTCGGCCTCAAAATGAATGTTTTTTTTTTTTTTTTTTTTAAATAACCCGCGTTTGTTTACGCCGAGCGGCAGCGCGAAATGAAGTTGATCGGTCGGATAAAAATGAAATGAATATAGTTGGAAAAGCGCGTAGAAAGCAGATGAATGAACCCATTATAATATCTGTTGGATACTCACATGAAAAAATGTTGCTGGCCAGTAAGAATAGAACTAGTGACTGATGATGAAAATTATGGATTCAAGTAAGAACAATAACAATATCCAATGTCACATGCGAGATTGTCACTGCGCACCTCTCGACACGTCCGAATAGCACAAACAATTTGAAAAAGCGCGCGTGTCAGGATGCGGCGCGAAAGCTCGAGACTAAGTGGCAGTACGATGCTTGTTGAAATAGCTGCTCGCCCACAGCATCCCCCTTTTGGTCTCCACCCCACTCTGGCCGCCCCTCCATTGAGGATGCCCCCTCCCGCGGAGAGCCGGCATCATCCAGCAAAACACGATCGCTCACATTTTCACCACCCTTGTATATAATCCAACCAATTGATTTATCTTTCCAACCGGGCTAACAATTTATCCAAACTCGGAAGAGCGCGCAACTTTATTTTTGAACAAATATTAGAAAGCAGTTGATGTGCCTTACGCTAAGATTAGATCAAATATGTGCCCTTCTTGCCGGAAGTTTCAACCGGGCTTTGCTTTTAGACATCCGTCTTAAAAAACAATTCATTTCATTTTAGTCATCACTCAAGCTTTATCACTCTTTTTCCGACTTCTTTTTAATCGAGTCTATTCTTAAAAAAACGAAAAGGAACATGACTCTTTAACCTAATCGTACAAAATTGACGTCAAAACGGAACATGATAAATTACTGTGTGTAACTCGCAAATTTTAAATACCGCAAGCATTTTCTTCGTTCTTCTTCCTATTAATGAATAAGATTAAGTTTTTTTTTTTTTTTTTTTCATTTATTTTGTCAAAACATTTAATCTGATTTCTATATAGATATTTAATTTAAAGTAAAGGATGATTATTAATTGAAATTGATCAACATTATTTTACTCGTCAATGTTGAACAAAAAGTATTGTTCAGGTTGCAGCAAATGTTTGTTAAATTTTACGGCATCGTTTTTACTCCAAGTATATCATGTAATCAGACGCATCTTTTTTTCAGTGCATGTATCAAAGTGTGTAAATAATAAGTAAATTATAATATTATTTCGTTGAGTCTCAGTGGTTGATTACAAATGACGCAAAATAGTGCAATTAATTATGCGAATTGTAGCAGGTATAAGAAAGCCGAAGCGGTACGTTTATTCGGGACCCGTTGCTTGTCACTTGAGCCGCCAGGGGGTCTCTTTGGGACATGTACATACATACATACATACATACATACTGCAGCCGGGCAACCACCTCGCGACGGGACATCCCACACCACATCGCCTTTTCCTCAGTTTATAATATATATTCGCACATCAGCTTTTTTTTCTACATGCACGCGGAAAGCATTAAAGTTTATTTAAAATTATACTATATTCGCGTTATCGGCAGACATCTTTTTTAACATTTTTTCATTTCAACTTGGTCGATTCGGTTTTATATAAATTATAATCAAATCTTGCATGCGTGTAAAAGTTTGGAAAAACATCGCCCAGTTCGGTAGCACCAATCAAATGAGTAAAATTTTTTATTTTTCATTTTCAATTTGATTTAAAGCATGAATAAACGTTACACGCCATTGCAATTAATATACCGGCATGAGGTAGTAATTCGAATCATAAATAAACAACACTAGCTTATGCGATAGCTTGATCATCCGATGATTTGCAACCTCAGAGCATCAGACTACTTGTTCTCGAGGCCTGCGATATCAAAAAATTGTTTTGTTTTTTTTTTTCATTTGTTTCCAACAAAATACAATGTTCCTAATAATACGTTCGATTATTTAAAAATTAAAAATTCGATAAATAAATAATAAAATAAATGTAATAGAATGTCACAAGATGTTATTTTGTTTATAATTAGCGTATATGATATTTGGACGTTGAAACTTGAGAGAGATTTTTGGCATGTAGGATTTTTTGTGACGGGCGCACGTCCGAGTGTACGGACGAGTTGTCTGATGGACCACGTTATGACAGTCATGCTTGTCATCGCGAGTGTCATCTCTGACATGTGCAAGATGGTTCGAGGTACGTGACAGGGCTCGTGCTATTGCATTTTTTTACCATCGCATACTCGTAGAATGATTAACACGCTTGGAATTTTGCAATTTTTATCTCATTTCACAATTTCTCTTCTAAAAATGATGATGGTCTGATAATAACAATTGGTCGTTAACCCCTTACAAAATTAAAATGCTAAATAAATAAATAAAACAGGTAGTAAAAAATGGAGCGAAATCGTATACGAAAGAGGGTAAGTGAGAGCATATCCTGGTGGGAGATAATTATTCTAGCAACGCGATACAATCAAATTAAATGCCCGTGATGATTTCATTGAACGGCAGAAGGGGGGGGGGAAGCAGTAAAATGTGCCATTCGGTTTTCCCAAGAAATTAAATCGCCATAAAAAGCTGCGCGAATCGATAAATACCGACATTTATGGTATTATTGGCGGTATTTAGCGTGCGAGTGAGGATCACATAAATTTGAAATAAGCATCGCGAGAATGCAAGCTGATCACAAAAACCCTATCATCTTAACGATGGGAATGTAATCAATTGTTAGAGTTATTTTCCATGAGATTGATAGTTTCAAAAAGTCGACGCGCGATACTTAATATTTATCCAACTGAGTGAAACAGATTTATTATTTGAGTACAAAACGTACATTTTTTTTCTTTCATTTTGTATATACAAAATTAAATAATCATTTGCAGTTGATGAAATAGCTGTTTAGTCTGTCTCTGAATCGCAAATCTGTTTTCTTCAAAAGAAATTATCCTGATGCGCGCGCGGAGGTTAAGAATAACTGCACCCACGTTTTGCGAGCTCTACCTTGCACAAGCATCAGTTTCCCTGAGTCGCTAACCTTGTATTTTAAAGTCAAACAGCGTGGATCAAAGAATGCGCGCAGTTCACGGAAACACACAAATTGAAATCATTACCACACAACAACAAACGCGAATACCAACATTTTTTGATTTTATTATTTATTTATTCTAAGCGTCACAAAATATATTTGTATGTTTTTTTACCTGATGGGTTGACATATATTGAAAAAAATATTTGTGCATTAGCAGAAGTAACAAAAGAAAAAAAAAAAAAACGGTAATGTATGTACCAGTTTTTGGTATCGGGTTTTCGGTCTTGAAAATATATTCATAAAGCACACTCGTGCACGTGATGCATTATGAGAAAACATAACTCAGATTTGTACGCAACATTAATAATCTTTCTACTCTATCAAAATGAAAAATATGCTCTCACATGGATGCGCTTTTGTATGATAAGATAAAATAACGAAGAGGAGGGCGAACCAACGAAAGAAGAAGAGTTGGAGTAATGACACAGGGGTGTTGGTAATTACATCGTTATGGCTCGTGCCTTTCCGCTGAACGCACCTGCATGACGAGAGGGAACAACACGATTTTAGCAACACGTGCGCAAATAAACTATTGCAAAAAAGCAGACCTAGAGCGCCAACAAAAGAATCGTTTCCAACATTAAAAAAACATTCCGACCGTTTTGTGGAAATGCGAACCAGTTTTTACACTGAAAAATGTATGTAATTTGAAAAGTCATTTCAAAAATACAGAACTAATGAGCGGACTTTTCTTGCAATTTTAATTTCAATATTCATGCAAACTCTTTTGCCAAATTATATATACATATATATGTACGAATTGTAATGACAACAATCATGTACGAATATCCATGATTATGTAAATAATCATGGATAAATAAATAGATATACAAATTTTATTTTCTTTTTATATCATTAATGCGTGTATAACTTTTTGAAAAAAAAAAAAAATAAATACCCGGAAACGACTGTGAAAAGTTAATGTGAAAAAAAGGTATACAATTACTGATCGTAATTTAATCAAATTAAATTCGAATTATTTGGCTGCGGGGGGTCACTGATCCACTCACATCAGTTCATTAACCTAAAATGAATTGCTAAAAATATTTTGCAAGACTTGAGTCAGAAATATCTTTTTACGTTATTGAATATACGACGAGTGAGTAAAAAATTAATGAATGTACATTCTTATTGTTCTGGCAGATGAAATTATATTGATGATTTGAAACTGAACTTGAGTGTGGAATGACAAGTGACTTTTAACCATACACATCATATAAACGCCATGTCTCTGATCTTTATCGTTTCCTATTCATAAATATAATGATTTGTGTTGGACAACGAAATTTATTATATATTTGAAATCCATGACATGGAGAATCTAGTTGTAGCTGTCGCACGCGATTAGTATGTAATTCGAGGCTTTTGCAAGTTTTCGTATATCTACTTGAAAAGAAAGGCGCACGTCCTTTGAAATATGCAAGGAATAATTGATTAGCCGCAATCGATTTCGCAATCAATATGGCTGCCTGTACTCAAAACCAACTTCTGCCACTGACGAATTTTAATGTCTTTTCCAATGAACTTCAAGACGTATCATTTTTATTTTCGATTCACAAAACAAAATAATCTATGTACAATGAATAAATTATATACGGTATGATGAAGAAAATGGTATAAATTGAATTGTTTAAGAGTTATGATGTAAAAAGGGAAAAAAGCACGTTGAAATGTTATAAGAGAGTATTTTGAACAAATTGAACTAAGAAGAAAAAAAGCACAATCGACAGGTACATCCGTCACAGTAGCGAAACTCAAATGGAATAACAAGTATAAACCCCTTGATTTTCGTGAGACGCTGCCCTTCGGCAAAGCAATGAATTTCGATTTTAAATTGTAAACTGTTGAAAGTATGCACATGAATGTCATATTAAAATGCACAATTTGTATTCCATAACAAAATTATGTTGTAGGATTATAAAATGTAATAGTAAATAATCATGGCTCATTTGATGAAGCACAAATATAATTGTATATATACACCACTAGATTGAAGAGAGGACGCACATACAAACATGAGTGTGTGTGTGTGTGTGTGTATAAACTACCTCATCTTAATTTCGATGGAATAATTAAGAGCGCTTGCTCGAGAAGCAACTGAAACGTGTTTTCTTAACTTTTATCGCTGTTAGCATTTGTTATATGGATGGGTAATGGTTTATAATCTATCGGCTGTCAAGTGTACCCGATGAGTTCATCAGAAAGGTGTTTCAGAGGCAGGTATGTCGATGAAAATTACCCCAGGCTCATCGCGCAATAAATTGATCAATCAATTTCATTTCAAAAAATTTCGTCATTCGGATCGAGATCAAAGATTATATAGTATATATAGGGCATCTTTCGTAAAATTTTCATTCAACAATTAATATTCGTGGATCATTTCATAAAGAATCTCTCATATACAGAGGTGTATCTTTTTAGTAAAAAACATAATTTAATAAGCAGATTAAACAAAAATGTACATTGAAAAGGCATTTTTTGTCATTTTTGGTCGACCTTGCAGTCACCTCTATTTTTAAATAGAGATGAAATAATATTTTTTCAAAATATTACACACAACGTTTATATTTATTAATATAAAGTCAAAACGAAGGGAGAGGATTGCATTTCACATTATTTTACTCTGTGCTAATCCCTGTGAACAAACAAAAATATTTAATTGTACGAAAGAAATCCTTTTTGCAATATCGTTTTTTTTTTTCAGGTCTAATTGGAAAATTGATGTTTGCCGTTTGGTCAAGACGATGAGCATTATTGTTAAGGTCCATAAAAGGAATCGCAACGATGCTGCCCCTCTTCTTATACGTCCATCAGGAAAGTCCCTGCTGCTCAGCAATGGCAATTTCTAGATAGCCGCAACGAACCAGGCATTCCGCTGTATATTGTCACAAAATGAAGCCGTAACTATGATTCACTATTGGGCACGTCCCTCTGATTACCGGATACGTATCAGAGCATCCTCGAGATTACTCAATTACTGTCACAAGATGGCGCGCCAGTGTAATCTCAAATGGCTAATTAATAGCAAACCAAACTGGTCAGACAAATCGTTGAAATTTGCAGCAACTGTAAATTTTTATACCTCTGTAATGATGAAACCATTTTCCTTTTCTTTTTTCTCAAACAAGTATCGTGTTTTGTGTTTTGTTCGCTTTTAAAATAATACAAAATAAGTTCCAGTCATTTTTGTTCCAGTAATAATAAATAATTTGTCATAATAATTTTATGTCAGCATGCATGCACACACTCTAAATTAGACAAACTTGCTGTGAAAAACTTTTTATTAATAATTGTTTTGATTTTTTTACAAGTTTAAAATCATGCTTCACTTATTAGGCTAAATTGCATGTGCTTTTTGATCGATATGAATTCAATTGTATTCCTTTTAAGAATAACATCAACTTTCAACAAAATAATGAATTTTTCTTATATGAAATTTTTCATACGCGTTTTGTGTAAACAGCATGTTTGTGCCTGCTTGAGCCTGCTTGAAAAGTCATTTTTAGAGACTTAATATTGATCATGATACGACAAACTTTCTTTCAGTTTATGAATCTCATATTTTTCTTTGTGGTATTCGTAGCTCGTGTGACAGTGTAAGTATTCTTTGACATTCAATATCAATTGGTGCGTGATTTTATCGATAGCGTCGAGGATTTCTTTGTACGATGTCTTTGACAATTCCACGTTCAAGAACTCCATCTGCAAATATACACAACTAGTAAATTACTTTTGCGTTGATATATTATTAAATGTCGTGTGAGCCAAAATTAAAAGAAAGAAAGTTCAATTTTTGTTACCATTTACAAATTTTATTTAATTGATTGTATTCATTCGGCCAATACTTACATATCCAAAATCAGCATGTTTTAACAAATCCTCTAATTCTTCCACTGCCTTAGAAATAAGTGAGTTACCTTCAGATATCAGTCTTTGATTTTCTTGCAAATGATGTTCCACACATGTCTTATACTGGTAACAAATTTCACCGAGATCCGAATGCCCATACAAATCCATACCCTACGATAAAACAAAAAAAAAAAAGAGAAATGTCAATATAATGCCACTTCAGGAAACCACATCTTTTATTTAAAAATGTTTTAAAGATGACTTGAAAACTCGTTTACGTGTTGCACTTCTGATGTGATCGTGTCGACTTTAAGTTTAACTAGACTATCGCCCATCGCCACTGACATCAGATTATGCAAATCCCAACTCTTTTTCTTCAAGTCTAATTTCTTCAACTCTATGTCCTCCGTGATATTTAACGAACCAGTGGTAGCCTGAAACTTAAAATTTCAATTTCCTTATAATAATTTTTTTTTTTTTGCATTGCCACAGTAAAATATTATAAAACTTACCGGTGTTATTAAAATTAAGACAAACGTCAATAATGGATTCATGTTTGATTGACAACAATTTTGATTTTCAAAGGAAATTCGTTTTGTTGCCTTTTTACAAAAACTTTTTAATTGAGTCTTGAAAATAAATTGTGAATTTCAATTAATCCAATCCTAAACAGATAGACACGTTCGTAGGATGAAATATGATGGCAATCGCTTCTATATATAGTATTCCTAAGAGACTTTGCAAGAGGGTAGGATGTTTGTAATTATCACTCCAAGGTTCACTAAACTGGGTTTATTTTATTATTTTATTTACTACAAATTTCAAAATAAGAATTGTCTTCTCAATAAACACACTTTACAAGAGGACGTTTTCACTCTTTCCTATGTTAGAAAGAACAAAAAACAAACCTGCATATTGGAATCATGAACCGGTACATGAATCCGTCAGACAATTAAAACTGAGTACTGTGTTTTTTAACGCTCTATTGTTTCCAACAAATAACTTTAATAACAATAACAATAACAATAATAATAATAATAATAATTTCATATTATTCAGATTAGTGTACTGCTATTATTTTGATTTTTATTGAATCTAAATTTATATAAATTTATATTATTATTATTAAGAAACAAAAATGAAAAACAACTATATTTTTCTTGCTTAATGTTACAACCCTTTTTTTATATTAAAAATTGATTTATTCATTTTATATTATTATATCAATGAAAAGTAAGTGACATTTATTTTCACTAACGCTGAATGTTATAAAAAGTATATCTATTACGTGAGTTTTTATTTTTTTGCATCGTGTTTAAATAATTTTACACAAGAGATAATGGTGGAGTAAAAGACGCGAACTAGTTTTGAGAAAAGAAGACCATTTTTTTTCTCATGCGCGCATGATACAAATTGACTTTTGTCATTCATTTCCACGAAAAAAAAACTAAACATTACATAAATGATAATTTTAAATGTAATTGAAATTTCTCGGAATAGAAATAATGATTTGTACTATGACCATATGTTTCCTTTTTTAAGAAGATTTCTATTCTATTTATTGAATTATATCAATACAATATCTTTCATCAACACGCTTATAATTTGACAATCTTTATATTTATGCATATGCCTCCATGTTATCACAAACATATCATTTTTTGTTCAAGTGTTACCTACTACAAATTATTCAAAACTGGAATTAAATAATCAAATTCTTAGCTTATTTCTGCAACGGTTTAGTAAAAAGAGAAAAGTTCCATTTTTGAATAACATTAATATTTATAAAGAAAATGAAATGACATTGATGAGTATAAGCGTTTATTTTATTTGTCGTTTTGTAGTAAGTTTTAATTGTAGATTCTACTTCATTCAGTTTTTATCTGCCCAAGGCTTTTTGATATCAATCATAAAATATTTTCAAACATTGCTCATAGTCAAAATTAATATGCATTTCTAGCCGATTGAGCGCAAACCTTGATCAAGGATATGATTCTTTAAGTTCCATGATCAATCCAGTCCTTAATTATAATATTAATTATTTTGATTTAAAAAATGACCAAGTGTTCCATCAAGCATATAATTCATCAGGCGATGATATATAAAATATTGGAATTTTGTCAAATAAGTTTGTTAAATACTTTCATTCAAAATAAAAATGAAAATCACAAAATTGTTTTGTAACATTGTAATTGTAAGATATTCGTCATTTATATTGACTATTTTTTCAATATTAATAAACCTATTATATTTTTGGGAAATAAATTAACTTTCAACGAAATTATACTAAGAAATATATACCTTCCACTATAGAAAGTTTTATTACACGGTACTTGTGCTGATGCACGTCCTTTTTGTCAACACAGTAGGTACAGAAGAAAACATTTCAGTAGCCCTTGAAACGGATATTTAAATCTTGAGATGAATGAGAAACACTTAAAATTCTCCATATAACCACTCAAGATGTATGTACAATCAATATATTTTTATCCTGATGAGGGACATTTGCGACATCGGACTGTTTCCGCCAATTGTTTCTTCAATTCCTTTCAAAAACTCAACAACGACTAAGGGAAGAAAAATTTCATTGCTTCATTCAAATATTGAACTTTCATTTTGTTCATTTCAAGAATCAAAAATAAAAGACTTGTGAAAAAACGTGAATCTTCACTTTCGATACATATCACGTACAGGAATTTCGACTCAAATTTTTCTTATGCCTATTAGAATGATGAAGAATTAAATGTATTTATTTACTTATTAAAATACTTTCGCGTGTACGACCACCCAAAGCGCGACCAACACCGGCTATTAGAATTAATGTCATTAATTTTTATTGTCAAAGCAGGAAATGCGTCGGTAGGTAAATAATTTTCGTGTTATTTATATTTATCCATAGACCATTAATGAATTATTTATATATTTTGAACAGATTAATTTTTTCATTTTTCATTATTCATTATCAGTCAGTTTATTAAATTTTAATATTTTTTTGATTTAAATGTCATAACAACAAGATTCAGGAGGACTAAAGCAACTATTATGCAAATCGACCATCGTAGTTGAGCACTTAATAATATACAGTTTGCAATAGCATCAGTGCTCTGACTATTCAGTTATTCGTTGTTGTGAACTTTTATTATTATCATCATAGTAATTATAAAATTATTTTGAAAGATGCATTCTTGGGATGATGTGTTTTAGTCTTACACAATTTCCATTCATATATCTGACGTTTTTTTTTCTTTTGAAGTTTCGGGATTAGCTTAGCCCACATCTTCAAATTAAATATAAGATCTTCATCTTTCACGAATCCAAATTATAGAGATTATTCTATCTCGTAGTTGATTAACTGCCAAGTTGATTATGTATTTTTTGCGCGTATATTATGCAGACAATTTTTTTTCTAATTTTTTGTTGTTTTCGGACAAACAGAAAAAATAGATTGACAAAATTTTATTAACGAGATTTCGTTCTTTTTCAATTTATATGAAAAAAAAGAAGAGAACAAAATATGCCATAGCGACGTCATTGTAAAAAGTAACTATTCGAGATCGTAAGTTTTAATAGCCAATCAAAAAAACCGTCGTTGCATCTTAATAGTTGGTCTTAAAATATACTGATCTTTACAATATAAACGCCAAGAGTGATGCTCTCAGCATTGCAGTTGCTACCGGTTCAAAATGCGAATTATTTTCTTTTTGCCTAGCGTAATCATCATCAGATTTGATTGCTGCCATGAAAAGTTATGTTTTCATCTCGGTGAGAACTCAGTTCCTATTCGTGGTATTTTATGGTAGCATCTAATATAATAATACAATATAATTATTAAAAGAATATTAACAAAGTATAATGAATCATTTATAATGCTTGAACTAAAATCTTTTTTTTTTTTTGTCACGTTCAAGTCAAATTTTTGTGACCCTAAAAATTGCAACTACACTGACACAGCTGAAATACTGTTCAATCTGACGGGGGTGTAACTCAGTGGTAGAGTGTCTGCTTCGCATGCTGAAAGTCCTGGGTTCAAATCCCAGCTCCTCCATTTTTTATGCATTTTATTTGAAAAAATGCAACGAGTAGTTTTTTGCATATAATGTTGCTTGAAGGGTCAATACACAGTCGATGCACAGTCATATACGGTCAATGTACAGTCATTTTACCTATATTGGATTGTCGAAAGCGAGGCTAAAAGAATATTCAAATTATATACACGATGGGATTTGTTTTGCTCTATTTTATATATCGATGATTCGGAAGAAAAACGTTTTTCAAAATTTCTTATGCAAAATAATATTAGAAATGTTGAAAACTGTTTTTAAAATGTTGATCCAATAAAAATATTGTAAATAGCCTATATAACATACAAATATAAAAAAATGATTTTCTTTATAAATAAAAACTTCAATTTGCAATTTTCAAAACAATCAAATTGTGAACAAGATTTCCCCATTCAAAATAATCCAAATTAGGATTTTCACGATTGCTTTAAAACGATTAATGAAAGTCGGTATTTATGAAAAACGCGATTAGATCCTTCACTGATAATGCACATAGTATTCATTATCGGCGGAGGACCTAATCGTGTTTTTCATAAATACTTACTCTCATTAATCGCTTTAATAACAAACTAAAATTCAAGTTTTTTGCTGTATAATTTGCCATACAATTGTTTATAACTTATAAACAAATCAGTTTTTTAAGAAAATCGTACGTCAACACGTAATAAACTTGAACTTCTAATAAAAACGTGTCTGAAAGTGAGACAATTCGCACCAGCGCGTATGTACACACATGCAATTATTAAAATTTTTTCCACGTAATTTAGTTAGTTCCACTTATTAGTTAGTTTCTGTCATTGATATTCTATAAAATAGAATTAATATTTTGGCATATTAGTTTTGTTGAATCTACATCATTTTCGTAGTATAATTTCAGATGAAATAATTTAATTGTAAACTCTCCAAAGTTAAGTGAGTATGACACCTTGAATGTTTCGAAAAATCAAATTATTATTTTTTGTTTTAATTGATGGTTTGAAGTGTGTAGAATGCATGCCTAATAAAATTTTGCGAAAATCAAAGTGATTTTTGTGTTATAACAATTTTTGTAAGTGCGCGCCTATGAGTATAAGATATCAGTATGCTGATATCCTCACTGTTATCAGAGCGCAAAATTCATCGAAAGAAGTAAGAAAACTTCTCAGTGATGCTCGAAGTAAAGAAAACAAAGACTCGGGGCGTAAGAAAGGTTCACTTTATTGTGTAAGAATCACTGATTGATGATGAGATTAAAAAATATCAATTTATCAACATGTTATACACACAAATTTTAAACGCATTTTATCTCGAAACTGTTTTTTCTCCTGGCCACGTAGCGTAGCGGATTTTTGATTCGTTTTGTATGTTAAAAATGGCGACGCTTTTTAAAATTATAATTTTTTCTCGAAATTTGAATTTTCAAGTTCTTAATGGTCGCCTTTTTGTGAAGCATGAACGAATCAAAAAACTGCTACGTTAGGTCGAAGAGAATGTATTCAAAAAGATTTTCCTGCTGAAAAAAATGTATTTTTTCGTTTCATGTCGAGATTGGTAGCCAGCGACCTACCTCGTGCGCAACGGACTCTTGTATTATTATAAATAATTTTTTGTTTATACATAAATTTTACATTACTTCAAATATCGAGACTCTCACTCCCTTAATTATTAACAAAAACGAGTGGTCGCTAATTGGTACATGTCGGTAAGGTTAAGGTGGTCACTAATTGGGGCATTTACCTTATTTATTTTATATAAAAGAAATTTTGAATTCAACAATATAAAAATCGATTTTTTTCATAATTCTACTGTGTACTGATTCCTTAACGTTGAATTTTGGGGTAATACTCCCTTAAGGTGATGTGTAAGGTCTGCTGCCACGGAGTTAGAGACTTTGTTCATAAAAATTGTAATAACTGTTGATTTTCAAAATACTGAGAAGAGCGATATTCTACACTAATGGGAGAATTCCTAGCACAAAAACATCATTTTTCGTTCAAGAATGTAAACAAACAATGATTTCTACGAATAACCTCCACTTCGAAAACTAGAAATCATTATTCGTCAACGTTTTATAATAACTACATTATTAATTGTAATTAAAGAAATCTGCAATGTCGGTAACTCTCGGTTCGACATCACCTTAAATATGAATGAAGAACATGATACAACTGTACTCACTTTTCTAGGAAATAAAATGCATAATGATTTGTTTCTGGCTATATCATAAACAAGAATTAAGCATGGTGTATACTTGTTAATGATATTTTACATGTATGAAACACTTGTTACAGACAAGATGAACCCATTAGTGTATTAAATGCTCGATTTGTAATGTGTGGACTTTGTATTTGCTCAAAAATAAATCAGCCACATAGTTGATGCTTACAATGTTACGTGCAACACACTGTAGTATAGGTATCGCATGCTCGTGATTGTTAACGTACCAAATGTGTTGTGCTCAATAACCAGTGTGCTCGAATCATATAATGAAGACTTATTACGTAGGGGAGAGCGACTCTGGGCCAGCCCAGCATTGACCCTTTGCAAATCATTTTATTGCAGCTTAATGAAAAATCGTGAAAAAATATCAGATACTGGATTTCATATTTATGTCATGTTAACAACTTCGACAACGAAATTAAAAAAAATTGTAAACTTTTTTTCGAGTAATTTATCAAAAATTCAAAAATAATTAATTTTTATTTATGATTAATAAATAATTTGTTTATTGAACAAACAAAACTTATCTTTTAATCAAAGTAATTACAATTATTGTGATTGAACTATAACGAGCACAAAATGATTCACTCATGGCACTTTTCCAAATAAAAATGGATGTTAGAAAAAAAGAGATTATTTATTTACCAGTGTGACATGTAATATTTCGCGATGGAGAATGATAATTCATGAAAGCCGTACACACCTATACGGTAGGCTAAAATGTCCTTCTGCGAGTGTGACATAAATTGGTCGGGCAGACATTTCGAGCGACCACGCATAAGTCTAGCGAACATAATTTATGGACGCGTTATGTGTCGCACATTTTCGTTTCACTTCGTACCTGCAGATTGCTCATCGCAAATCAACTTGAGTGAGTTATCGATCTGACCAGCCAGAAATTCCTCACCAGTCAATATACAATAACCGAAGCAACACCGCTGGTGCTAATTCAAAGTAAATCGACAAGTTTGCAAGCAAAAGTATTTCGCGAAACAAATGTATTATGCTTTTTGCTGTTCGATAAAATAGCAATATTTTCACGTCGAAAACGTAAACATAAAAAGGTTTATTTTAATGATAATATATAGAGTAAATGTAACAGTAGTTGATCGCGTGCCTGTAAATGACTGATTTAAAAAAAATTAAACAAAATGAATAATTTTATTTATATATAATTTAACTAAAAATTGCTAACTTATTAACATGTGCGATTAAAAATATTTCAATGATAAATTGCTTGAACATTGTAATTTTTATCTTAAAATTATAAACAGTTATTATGAATTTAGATTTTGCGATGTAAAATAAAAAAAATTGCCCCGGGTGAGGATCGAACTCACGACCTTAAGATTATGAGACTTACGCGCTGCCTACTGCGCTACCGAGGCTACCCCTGGTGGCCAACATTCACGCTTAGAAACTTCGCAAAACCGTTCAATCACACGGAACACAATTTTAACGTTATGACGATACGTTAATCAAGTGCAGTTTCATTTTTCAAAAATATTAGACCTAAAGTTCATTATGCTCTCATAGGACGAGCTCGCCCTACAAGCCCTACAAACGCCCGATTAATTTATACTAAGGGAAATAAATGCTGTCTTTATTTTATCTTCTTGACTTTTTTGAGAATACACTTGAACTTTTTTTTTTTTGGAATTTTCAAAGTACAGTCGAAAATTTTGGAAGGTCGTCCAGATAATCTTTTTTTCTGGGAGATTTCCTATTCTTAGATGGCTAACACCATTTGCCAATTTCCTCGTCTGAATAAGCAGTAATATTTGGTTGCGATCTCTCAGAAATTTGAACACTATCTGATACCTTCAATTTTCGCTGATGACTTTTATAAAATTTGCGTGTCCATCGTATCAAACATAAATTTGGATCATATAGATTCATTTTACATGAAGTTCGAACAGCAAAAATATGACAACAAGGTAGACCTAATGAGAGCCAATGCCGACAATTACACGAATCAAAAGTTGGTATATACTGAACGAGATTCGACTGAACAACATATAATCCAGAAAGAAATTTTTGTAAATTTTGTAAAGCAGTACTTCATTTGATATTTATAATTGGGTTCAAGATTGGGTACGACAACTTGCTAGAGTTTTCGAGTTTTTTTTGTAACAAATTTCGTATGACACATTTTCTTATATTTTTTTTGTAACAAATTTTATGTTCAATTTTAGGACTTGAGTGATAACATAAAAATTATTAACAATGTTGATTATCTACCTATAATCATTCCAAATGAATCTCCCTAAAAGAATATCATAATGGAGAACCAAAATCAGATAACTGATCCGGATGATAGAAAACAAGCAGCAAAGAAAAATAATGAAGAACCATCACCGTTGGTTGATGGAAAAGAAAAAGAAGGAAACTTCAATTGTGAAATATGTTATAAAGATGCGGATGATGGACGAGAGGTTGTTCGATGCGACAATTGTTTAGTTTGGTACCATTTTGAATGCCAAGGTTATGAAGAACGATCCGGCGATTGGTTTTGTTCTAAATGCAGTAAACAAAAAAGAAACTTCACACTGGCACCGTTGTAAATTTGACTACTATATGTACAAATAAAAATAAAGATCTAATAATTTTGTACTAAGTTTTATTTTATAATTGTGTCCAATAATTGT
>JAPYZS010000462.1:0-48768 GCA_030522925.1 Trissolcus japonicus
AAAACTAGAGTTTGTTAAACCTAAAAATTTAAATTGGAAAATATATTGAATCGAGTATTAAAAATGACAAGTTTCAAATCAACGGGAGATTGTGAAACCGAAATACACTTCATTATTTATCGACATTTCATAATCCTCAGCCGGTCTCTAAAACTCGGCCACAAATCATATTTTTCGTCTCACGATTACACGGCAACTGGGTACAACCTAAGTCGGTGTCGAGTAATAGATGGGCGTCCATGATAAGGGGATTACAGTACTAATAATATTGTGTGTCCCGTGGCTGAAAGCATAAACTAAATTATAGTCGTGGACTTGGTATCGGTGACGTCATAATGCCCAGGATCACTCCCGCGAGGCGGCGGAATTTTTCGCACGGAATGATCTACAGTCGAGATATAATGCCTGGACGTCATTTCGTCGCGACGCTTTTCACATGCTCCTCCCACGAGGCGATAATAGATGTCACATAATCGAAATCTTGGCAGACACCGTGCTTATCGAGCTCCCAAGAAACGCCAATCTGAGGCTGAAAAAAAAACAAGTTTTACTTTTCAGACGATACCGTAACGAGCCAAAAGTTTTTTTTTCCTTTAAAACAAATCCCTGAGGAAGAAAAATGATACGATACAAAAGTTGCGAATTTTTTTCATTAAGGTTGAAGGAAGGTTCAATTTACCATCACAAAATTGATGGTAAATTTTGTGATTGATAGCAAGGATATATCTTTTTGAGGTATGAGAGAGGGAACAAAATTGTAACCGAATGAAAAAAGGTTGATGATGAAAGATGATTGTCTACTGTACATTTTAAGAGGACTTTGAGATGTAAAAGGGGTAATCGGCGTGTTCGTTATCGTTCATGAACTTGGACGATAAATTTAATATACGAAATTCCTTACAAAGCTGCTATTTCGAATTTGTGGGAGATGTTATTGTACCGTACGAGGACATGACTGTTGCTCCTGGTATTTAATGTAACCTATAATTACAGTTGCCGAAACTGTACCATGACGGAGGGTTGCTGGTTCTTGAAGCTGCAACTACCGGTCTTGCATGTATTTAGCCAATGTAGAAGCCAACTTTGAACTAAATAATTTCAGTATTTTGGAGAGCGAAACGAGAGATCCGATTAGAACTCCTGCAGAATAAAGATGATAAGGTTACAAACAACGTCAGAAACCGTAGAAAATATTTCAGACTCGCGGCGCCTGTTGCAATTTTATCAAAACATTTATATCAGAAGAGATATAGAAACTTGAACAAACTTCAACGTTCAACCTCAGAGCCCAAAGAGATATTTCAAAATCGTCTTATAATTATTTTACCCAAAAATATCTTGTTTGCCAAAATTAGACAATTTTTTATACACCACTATTAAATGCATTTTATGCAAAGTTTTGATTTTCATTATGTATTTTTGAAAGTTAATTTTCATAATTCTTGGAATTAGCTTTTATAATTTGTGATAAAATTCAGAACTGGGTTGCGGATTAGGTGCTTCAAAATGATTTTGTACCCATTTTGGATGGGAAAAATCGACGCGAGCGTTTTACGACGGGATCGTCGACTTATGAAAATATACCAGCACTGAATTCAAAATGACAGAGCCGAAATCCGTGGGATTGGAAGATGCCAAAGCGACAGGGATAAGTTTTGCGCATAAGCCGGTGCTAATCTTGCGATAAAAATCTTGGCTTTCGCGTGCGATCTCGTTAGCATTGCATTCAAAGAGGTACGTCGATGTCAGTCCAGAGAGAGATGAGAGACGAGGGCGTTTTTGAAGCGCCGCTTGGGACGATAAACTTGAGACGCTCGTAGATCACAACGAGGCCGGTGAATTACCTGACATTAGCCGATAAGATAACGTCAGTTATTATGCAGTAAATATCATCGCCAGACGATATTTGGTTTTGAAATTGCGCGCGAGAGAGCTTTTTCCGCGGTTATTTATCACGCCCGCTGGCGCCGATTGATCGGCGCCCTTGAAACCGCCGCCAATTACCAGGAAGATGTCGCGTCCCAAGAGACTTAACGAGCGCGAGATGTACGCGCGGAGTTGCGTCTTTTTTTGTTTGTATTATCTTCTTTCCTTTTCATTATCCGATTGGACTTATCCGTACACTCGAAATGGATATTTCAAAAGCAGACGTCAAAGTGGAAAAGAAAGCCGAGTAGTAAATCGATAAACAACATCCGCGATGCAGATGACACACTGCTCTTAGCAGACGTTCGTAACGATCTCCTTTCTTATCCAATAAAGTCCTTGGGTTCAACAAATTCGCTATAGATGTACGCCAGATCCAACCTGGTCAATGTTATCTGTGCAAAAAAAGTTTTCTTTTTCAACAATACAAAATAAAAACTTTGAATGTAACGTCAAAACCTTGGCAGACAAAAAAAATACAACATTTTGGATATTTTCTTTTTAGGTTGGTATTATAAAACAAAAACTTGATGTATATCTGGTATTAAAATATGTACAACAATTTGATGCAAAATTGTTTTTCTCAGAGATCTTCAAGATAAATAAATGAACAAAAATCTTCTGGTTTGATTTGCCGCTACTTTCTCATATCTTTTTATATGAAAAAAAAAAGAACGGAACAAAAAGTACATAATGAAATGCAGTGTAGGATTAAAGGCCGTCTCTTCCGAGAAACGAGATAATGTGCTCAGCATCGGAAACGCTTTATTAAATATTAAGCGAGAGACTATACTCGAGAGACTAAAATATGCTTTTGACGGTTAGTAGACGAGCAGTCAGACGGTGCACGAAAAGACGTATCACAAAACAATGCCGCAGATGGTGTGAGACGTCTTCCACATGTGTTGCAACAACTCTATGATTCGGCGGGTCGCTTTTAGAACGTGCTAGAGTGCCCCGCGCAGACATAAATAATTTGAGCATTATCGCTCGGAATCTCGACTCTAGTACGAGATTCCCATTGACCTTACGCTTTTAAAAGCCCACGCGCAATTTTAGCACGTGTTTCGCTGCCACATAACAATAATCTCTAACTATATAATTTTACAGCGCCGCCTATACTTCTATACACATTTTGCTTCTTGCATAGTGGCAACACTTTTTGCAAAATTGATTTTTGTTTTGTTTGTTTGTTTTTTTGTTTTTTAAGTCAATTTAGCTGAATCACAAAGGCGCAAATTGGCAAGTACAAAATTTGATTCCAAGAAATGTTATTCTTGTGCTCTAAAACAACTCGCTGCGATGCCAACAGTTTTTTGTTTTCTCCCCGTATGAGATTTGTTTGTAAAGATTTTTCTTCGCAAGACAACCCCACGAGACGTTTGTTTTCAATTCAATATTGAAAATGTTCACTGTACAGAAAATGAAAAATATATATATACATATACGATTTTAAAAGGATTAATCTTACAGTTTCGATCGATCTTTGTTGAATCGATTTGTCCGGGTTATAAAGCACTTGGTTCAAGTCATAAATGAAGCATTTCATGCTGAGTCAAAAATAGAGTCAACGACTTACCGCTCTATCGTCGACGTAGATCGCGGATTTAGGAGCGCCAGTCGCCAGTGACAGCATCGTTAGCAGGATGAGGAGCAACATCTCGGAAGAACACCACCGGTCCAGCAATCCAACGCGGCACTTCCGAAGCTCTCGACTTGTCACGAGAGTCGCATAATTCCGATATCAGTCGTGGACGAAACACAAAAAAAAAGAATAAAACAAAAGCAAAAAAAAAGAGAGAAAATAAACACAACGGATACAAACTGGAAGGCACTTTTTTCGCGGCACTGAACAGGCATTCAAAGCGCTCTCCGCGTCATCTTCATTTGCACGACGTTTTTTCACCTAAGTCCCTTGCCGTGAACGAGCAAAAAGTGAGAGTAGGGGTGGAACACTTGAACCGACACCTCGCGGCGTGTCACTTCCAGCGGCTTTTCATTTTCCTGCATTGTCGAGGACACCGCTAATACTTTTTCTCGCTGCTTTTTCTTCCTGCCGCAGAACCGGCCGGTTTCCACCCACGCACTCGGGATTTTCGGCCTAATCATCCGCGGTCCTGCAATTTCGCTGGCGATTCATCAATGGTCCGCGACAAATCACTCGGCATCATTGCAAGCTTCCTCGATCAAACGTCCACCTGAAAGAATAAATTTTTTAAATTAAAATTTAAATAAATTGGTAATTTTCAATTGAAAGATTTGATGTAAACGAACATTGTGGCAAGAAACAAAATGGGAAAAACAAGAAAAGACCGGGAAAGAAAATGGGAATGAAAGTTTCATGTTCTGTTGAAAAATAAACAAGTTTAATGTTGATCGGCAAAGTCAGAAAGAAAGTTTTTCCTCTTGTGTTTCCTCATGAAAAGCACTTGGTTTTGTTTTCTCTCTCAACATTTTATATAGATGGAGCTGTATTAAAAAAGACACCCCCGTCTTTTGTGGGTATGTAAATTTATCATAACGCAGAGGCTGAAATGGTGCGTGTGTTTTAAAAATAAAAGCCGCAGGTGAATGAGGCACTGTAAAAGTGATCCTCGGTTGGTGCCAAAGCGTCGCTCACCAGAATTTGCAAAGAGGGATGTCGCCTCAACACTCTAGAAAATCCAACTCTTTGCATTTAAAATCTCTTTGAAACCAATTTGAACATTCCAACTTGCAAACACTTTCTTTTTGCCCGTTCAGCTGTTATTCGAAAGTTTACTAGTGAAGATGGCACGTTCGTCCCGATAGACCATGGGCATCACCACGACTTTCAGCAGATGTAACCGAACTTTCGTGAATTGAATTAACAACTGCATCAAACTGTTTTATTACGTTGCAATTAAAACTTGAGCCGCGTTCGGTGACAAATAAATTTTCCAAGCGGCGAATAAAAGTCGCCAGACCGTAAGAATCAAGCGATTCTCATTAACTTATACTCCCATAGATATTCACCCTTTTCCGGGGGACATTCTTACTACTTCGAGGAAAGTTATATCCGTAACTTAATGAAAATCTATCACGCCGAAAGACTCTTGACTTTATAGAAGCGCCCAAACCTTTTCTCAACTCTGTTTCTATCTAAATCATCCTTTTCACTAACTGAAATGTTCCAACTTTGAAAACACTACAGAGAGTAATGTTTCACAATCAACTAGTTTGTCGTCACTTTTCGAACATTGCAAAATACATAATATGAGATTGGAGACTATTTTCAATTAGAGTTAACTGGGGTAATTGTAATATCGGGTTAATTTGTGACAGGCTAATTATTATTAACAAAATACAACAAATGTCTGATATCAGAAGAGAATATTGTTCTCCCATGTCTTACAAACAATACTGATCAAGTTGGAACTAAAATTATTGAAAAATTGTAATTGATTTTTCAATTTTTATTCAACACGACACAAATCTTTGATTTTTAATGCTTTGAGCGTTCCATTCAAAGTTTACTTTGAAAAATGCATGTATTTTTATGACTTCACTGATTCATTTTACTTAGTAACAATCTGTTAAACTCGATCCACAATTCAAAAATATTTTATTAAGTAATAATACCCCTGAACTCCTCATCGTTTTGCAAAATTTACATGAATAATTTGCATGCAATATTTTGATTTTCAAAAGTTTTAAACATTTTTAATTTAATAGAGTTAGAAGTTTTAATAAATTATTACATAAAAATTAATAAATATAGCCTAGCATAGTTTTTGCGATTAATATTTTATAATTTGTAATACATTATATTTGCCATAATGTTCTATTTCTCAATTTTGTATGCATGTTTATGATATTGCTTAAATAAAGGATTATTCTATATTTCCTAAGATCAACCATAAAAAATGTTGACAATAACAATTATTCATTAAATTACAATTACCCCACATAGTGTCACAATTCAATATTAATTTTTTTCATAACTTTTCAATTCCCAATGGCATTTTTCATTTAATAGGGTTAGATTAATTTTTCTTTCAGAGATGACAAAATATCACAAAAGTTTCACATTATCAATTTTTCGTCAGATTTGCATGACCAATCTGATAAGTATTTGATAAGTATATATCAGAAATCATCAATTAAAATGAAGAAAGAGAAGAGGAGCAGAAGACCAGCAGTGTTGTGACGCAAATCCAATTACACGATAGATCGTGGCTCGATTTATGCCAGGATCATTGACACTTGAAAGAGCCCAGGATCGTCTAATATTGATGACTTGGCGGCGATCCGCACCGATTGGCTTCTTTCCTGGACGCAACTGACGGACGAATCTCTGGCATCTCTCTCGCACCCTTTATTGGATCTCGACCTACTTTTTTGTTGCGCGAATTTGATCTGATAAAAGTCGAGTGAGAAAAAAAAACCGACAGAGACTCGTCCGGTCGTTTCTACTTCCTGTCGATCGGGCTCTTTGATCGTGCACACATTTCGTAGCAGCGTCTTGTTTTGGAAACCGAATCAGCTGAACGTGAACTGCGCTTCCTCTGTGTGATAAATTTTCCGGCTGCTCTCACGACCCTTTTCCTTGACCGCAAACCAAATACCTCTGCGAATAGCAGATCCTCTATCTTTGTGGGCGCGCTTTGATGATACTCTCGAATGTCTTTACGCTGGCCGTTTTACTTTCTATAGTTGAAGTTTATCCCCCGATAGATGACCGGTGTTTTTCGCCTCGCAAATGTTCCGCCCCAGCCTATAAATTGGATCAAAGGTTGAAATAAAATGAAATTCAAATCCTCAAGCATTTTCTGTCCTCTTAAAAAGAGGAAAAAAAGAAACAATAAATAAACAAGTAAAACCAGTGGACCCGATTTTTTATAAGCATTTTATATTTTCACTTAAGAGTCACCGGCAAAAGAGTTTTTACGGCGCATTTTAATCCAACCGTAATCAGGAGTTTATAATACCGTTTTGTTATATTAGTCATAAACCGTGCAGAATGTTTTCCTTGTTTATTCGGATTGACGTTATTTTATAACCACATAGTGCTTTTGTAATAAAAGTTTAATCTTCGAGTGTATTTACGCGAGGGGAACTTTTCTGAAACGTCACGGCAAATGCGATTTTATTACATTCGAAATTCTTGACATGATTGTTTAGCCACTTATGTTATTTTAGAAGAAAAGTTTTCGAGCTCGCGATGTGTATTATATATAAATGGCTCCAAAAGCACGGGATTATTGCGAGACCTCTCACTCCCCCTTGTCTTTATACAAAAGTTATTGAGGGGATCGATATTTCTCATATTTTCTTAACAAGAAAATTTTAAGTACTTTCTCCCGGGACGTGCAGTGAAAATATAGTTATTATTTCGATATCGAACTTGCTTTACGAGTCGTTGAATTCGCGAGCATGCAAAATACGTAATTTCAAACGAGAAATTCAGATTCTTGTTTGAACTCTGTCCAATCGAATGATTGTGTCAATTTATTTTGTGCCGTTCATTCGTATCAAGTTTCAATTAAACTTTAAAATGATCGACGATATCAGACTCCGATCGTGTGCCCTGCCAATTGAATTAGACCTCCTTTTCGAACCCGCACCAATTCTCGTTACAAAATTATAACAAAGTTTAAACTACACACAAATTGTTCGAACCACGATCCGCTAAGTTGGTGATTTAATTAATTAAGTGAAAATATGAGCGTAAATTATTGAATTACAAATACAGAGAGGTCGAGAGGAACATTGAATTAATATCAACTTTTGATCATATAAAAATCGGTAACAAAAATTTTAATTAAAAAAAAGATGATAAAATGAACCGAACATGTCTGAGATTGATAAATAAATTTAAAAAAAGACAAAGACAAAACAGAGTCTAAAGAGGTTTTAAAAATGCAACCAGAATGTGTTTTAATTTTTAAATTTAATCAAAAGCCAGAAAATTGAGCCAAGAAAGTGATGGGAAGAATATTTTATTCCCAGTCGAGCGGTTCAGCGGGCGATAAAAATTGTATCGAGGATGGGCGGAATCCTCGATCAAACGTCTTCGAGACTGCATTCGTAAATATCGTTCCAAAGAAAGGCTAAACGATCGCCTTTTTGGGCATCCACAAGGACGCGATAAGGCGAACAAACTCAAGGCGAAAGCGTCCCTACAATCGATACCCGTGAAATAATTTATTGCAACCGCCATGACGTGGCTGAGCGACGGCGAAAAGAAAAGAATACAACAAAGAATTAACCGTGCAACTTTTCCTTCTCTCGTATTGGCTGTGTTTAACCCGAAGGACATGAAAATTGCACTTAAACCGATGATGTTATCGGTACAATTGCTTTCGCTGAAAATAGAATTGCGCTTGATTTTTACGATCTCGGATGATTCGTCGACGATGATAATTGTCGGAGACAAAGAATTACATGCTGATTCAAACGCCAGGGGCTTAATAAAACGGCGGCTACTAAATGGCGATAAAAACAGTCTCCCGATATAGGAGAGATCGTAAAGGAAATTTCTAAAAGAATTTGTATTGCGGAATTTGCGCCATGGCAAATAAATTGGAAGATGAACGATTTCGAGTTTAAATTTTATGACGGTCAGTTGAACAATTCTATAACTGCGCTTTATGACCCCGGAATAGGCAAACCCGATGATGGCAACGAGATATAAATTCGTTTTCATTCAAAACTTGGAGCCCTGATTAGCGTATAAAATGACTTTCATGAATCCCTTCGGTAAATTCAATCTGAACAACTAATTATCGTCAATTTATCTCGATTGCACAAATGGTATTAATTTCTATAGTGCCAGACATGATTAGTCAATTTCTGATGCAATTAGTGTACGAAACTATTAATACAAAATACAAGCATAATCTGATTGGTGTTCATTATTACAGTAAGTATATCGCATTAATGAAATCTGCTGACGATAATTTGAACCGAATTAGAATTTTGAAAATGTAATTAACCGAAGGCGTTTCAATTGAAAAAAAAGAAGCAACAATAAAAAAAAAGCTCCAAAAGGACGCAAGAATAAAAATCGAAGGTGGTTCAATGGTCTTTTGCAACAGAAAAAAATTCCACCGTTGGCTCATTGCTTAATAATAGCTTGTACGTTGCAGTACGACACGAGACTTTTCTCGATAATGGATGAATATAAAATCGATAACGATCTTTTCACTCGGTTCTTCATTATGCTTTGCGTTGACTAACGCCAGGAACTCTCTCTCTCTATCTCTCTTTTTGAACTTCTGGCATCTTTGTTATGCAAATACAAAATTCGATAACATCGTCGCGTTACTTGAAATGTGCAGAGGGCCAAGTCCTCAAGCCTCCTGGTAACAAACAAAAATTGTTATTTTTTTCCAATAATAATGCTGTCGCACAGAGGCTGACGTATGAAATAATGTCCGAATATCCGCTCGAGTTGAGGCCAAATGTGACGAAAAAGTGAAACAAATCGCCGGTCGGGGTCATCTACCCTCGTTTTTCTCAGAAGAGTAACTTAAATTTTACAAAACAGTCGTGGCGGTGTAATTAACGTTCAACACATGGGACTGCAAATTAATTTAAAAAAAAGGAATTCCTAATCACACAATAACAACGAAAGAAGTCTAGAAAAATGTTTAATATTACTTGGAATTTTTCCCTCAGAAAATTGCGCTAAAGAAAAGTAATTGCGTTTCTACTTTATCCGTCGATATCACGAGAATTCTCATCTGCTGTATTAATTAACTTAAAATTATAGAATAACGAATGTTAATTAAAGCGCAGAAATGTGTAATAATTGATGAAAAAGAAAAAAAGATTTGATGCCAGCACTATGAAGTATAATTTAATTTATTTATAAGATTTATTTCTTCAATTAAATATCACTTTTGATCAGCTCCGGATTTAACTGAACTTCTACAGTATCAAGCGAAATGAATAAAACTTGCATGAACAAATTTAGTTCCATGTTCAATTTTAATATTAAATTATTTTCACGTGCTTTTTTTATGAGAAATCAATTAATCAATTTCAGGTCCTATGAATTTTGCAGCTATACTGAATCCAGCTAAGGTTAAAAGGTAATTTAATATTTAATGTTTGCAAAAGAAACAGCTCGACAGAGACAATTTTAATCCGTTAGTACAAAATTTTCAGAAACGTGAGAGAATTTCTTAAAAAATTTCTCTCGGTAGTTCTAGTATTAAGGGAAAAAGATAATTACTTTTAGAGATTCCGTCTTAAGATAAATCATTCAAAATAAGGAAGATAAAGTGTTCCTCGAGATTTTTAAATAAGTGAAACATTGTTGCATATTTCATAACGAGCAATAAAAAGTTTACCGAACTCAAAACAGAAGTACATGCAAACAAATATCGTTCAAGTTTACATTCATGTATTTCTTGTTTACTCGAAAACACCGAGTCACTGTCCGAACGAAAAAAAATCAATACGTCATGACTTTCCGCTTGAGACAAACCGAAAAGATCGAAGCGCTGATTCGCAAGCGGATAAATTTTTCATCCGCGAGTGTGTATGAAAGGACTTGATTTTTCGACGGACAAGTGCGGGGCCCTAAAAAAAGTATATTGAAGAGTGCACTTACGCGGATACACGTAAATTACGTTTCGACTAAAAGAATATAAAGCTCGAAAACAAAAACCCGTATCCGTATTTTTCACCGATAAATTTTGTTACATCCATTGTACATTATATGAAAAAAAAAAATGCATTAACAAAGCATCCTTTACTTTAATTAACTTGAATAAACAGAAAACAATTATTAAAACCGTAACTCGATTCGGACTATTAATTATTTGTTCATTCTTTCTCTTTTGCTCACTCTTTTGTAAAACAAACGATGTCATTAGGCTGGCTAATGCTGGCCCATTAATTCAGCAAATCTACATAGCTGCGAAAAGGAAGCCCAGGTCATATTTCACGCGGGTGCGTTTGATATTTAAATTGTGCGCAATAATCAACAAAGAATAAGCGCGGACGCGAAATCATTTTGCAAATTGCCGCGTCGCGCTTTGTACACGCGAAAGTTTGCGCGAGAGAAAGAAAAGAGAGAGAGAGAACGAGCAAGAGGAAGAATGAAGAACAAAACGCGAGTGCCTAACTCTCGGAGAGGTCGCGCGGTCTGAAGGAAAACAAAGTAGTCACTAACCATAATAAAATAAACTGGGCGATAAATTGAAAAACCCGCGAGCGACTGAATTTACATTAACTGGGTTGTGCAAAGGCGGCAAATCGTTCGAGACAAAATGAAACAATTGAGTCGTTCAAATTTGTTTAAATGTTTTTGCTGACGAATAAAAAATGCCGACGATTGGTACGATTATTTACTTGTTTTTTATTTTTATTTTCAGCTGGAACAATTTTATTGCCCGCGCTAAATCAACTTACGAGCACATTAAACGGTAGATTTATTGATCCAACAACTCGAAATTTGGAACGAGCCGGAGAAACAATGTTACAGAGAGGACTCGTCGTTTCAAAATTTCTCTCGACAGTTTCCAGTTGAACGAAACAACAAAAAGACAAAGTTTAGGATGATTAGATTAGTTGATTAGACTTAAACACTTGAAACAATCATCGTGACAATTGGCTTTTCAACATCAACAGCGATTCTCTCTCGCAGACAACAAATAGAATCCAAAGACAAACTATAACAGGCAAAGTTTATCGAACGACGAATAATAATTTATCCGTTTATCTCCAAGGTGAATGTACAGCGTAGAAATAAAATATCGAGTTATCGTCACTGGGATCTAAGTTAAGCATTTGTGCTCCGGATGAACCACTTCCCAAAACCGCAGAGTGAATCATCGAGCGATGATCCTAGACGGAAATCTGGCAAATAAGGCTCCGGAATTCTTTGCCGGTTCCCAAAAAAAAAAAGAAAGAAACAAAATTGTAACAAAAAAAGGGAACCCACGCAGGGCTAATTGCAATTTAACTCCAGACTCCTCTCGAGGAAAGGATGTGCGTGCGGGTGACAAAAAATGAGCCATCCCAAACGTGAGCTCACTGACAACGACGACACCGGCACGAAACTTTTCTTTGTCACTTTGCAAATTGCATAAACCCATAACAACCTTGGTAGCCCAGTCGTCGTGTAATCCAATTTCGTAGATACCAATTTTCACTGTTGCGATATCCGCGACACACATTCTCTTCCATAAGATGTATAACAGAAGCACAAATTACAACAAAATGGAACAACAAGAAAAACCAAATGGATATACAATGTTCGTGAAAAGGGGAACTATGTTTGTTTGATACAAGGTTCGATTTTGCATTAGAAATGTTGTTTTCACGTACTTGACAAAGTACTTGGTCGAGTCGAATGACAAAACACGTGGTGGGCTGAGCGCGAGGATGCGAGTGAAAGCAAACGCACGTTGCGCCGCGTGCCGTGCGACTGTCGTTGGTTTCTCCACGCGATTCTGAGCTGCCGAGGCCTTGGTCGCCATCCCCCCTGCTCGGGCGTGCTCTTTTCTGCGGGCCACGCTCTGGTCTCTCTTCGTCGCTTCTCCGGGGCCGCCGCCGTCGTCTGACGCGCGCCACACCCTCGCCTACGACGACTGTTTTTCTCAGCCATCAACGATCCGACGAGAGACACACGCACGTACACACGAATCCGAGGGAGGTCGCTCGACTTATCACTGCCTGGCGAACATCCATTAAGGGCGCACCTACCAAACTTTTGTATCCTGCAAAATACGAAATACCATCAATAAAATTCAATCCGTAACTTCGTTTTCAGTATCATAATTTCAACTTCAAATCAAATAGTAAATTATAAAGCAAATAAATCCCTTGGAAATAACCAACTTTTTTTAATTTAGTTCTCTACAAAATGTTTAGGAAGAAAACTCAATAAAACAAGTATGATAGAAGATAAAGAAAAAGGTAAAGGGATTAATTCGAATTTATTATTGTTAATGTAATAAATGTTGGGACGTTTTTGACTTTGGCAACAGATCCTTCCGGTTAAGCAGATTGAAAAGGAAAAAAAAACGAGATGCAATTGTGACATTTAACCCGATTGGAATAACTGTCTTTGAGCTTTGAGCTTAGATGCCGAATCGAGGAGAAATTTCATACACATTATATATACCAAGAGAAAACGGAAGATTGATTTATCTAAAAGGTTTCGGTGAATGAGAACCCTCCGTCGACGTTTTCTGGTAACAATTTCAAAGAAATTTTGAAACATTTCAGCTCGCAGCCAAGCTCCACCGTTCCGATATTTTTCCTATCGATTAGGAGAGTTCGGCTTTATTTTCTTTTCTTTTTTCATCAACGTGCATTATAACGCGAAGAGCTTCGTGAAATATCATACGAGGGCTCCTTTGATACGAAGAAAAAAAGTCGAGTTAAATAATCTCATCCTTTGTCGCAAAGAACTTACATTTTTTTGAATGAAAAATGTATTTATTCATTATTAAACGACATCGCAACAAAACAGTTATCTCGGGAAGTGGAGGAAATAATCAGAGACAAGATTCGACTTTTCTGAGAGGGAACATCTTTTTTCGCAATGACAAGAGTTTGATGAATCGGTTATAATAATAGGAGAGAACTGCCTTAAGGAAGTAAATCTCTGTTTCTTTTTTGTCAGATTTTAGTGAAAGGAATTATCATTTTCAATATCAGCTTTGGATACAAACTTTGATACAAGCTGCAATTCCAAGTTTCCATCAATTTTTACGCTTTTATTATTGTGCATTAAAAATTTAATGAGGCGTAATTTTACCAAGCCATATTTCACGTCACACAAAATCACGTGTAATAAAATGTTTCTTTTTTTTTTTATCCATGAAAATGCAATCGTATCGCCGGCAGATTGCAGGGTTTATTTTTGGAACGAAAGTATCGTTATTTGGCAAATGTGACGGCGCAATAAATAACCGGGCTGTAAATGTTTCTAAACTGATATTGGATCATTGTATATACGTGTGGCACTTGAAAATTTTGTCATCACACCAAGAGACGCATCAGGAGGATACAGTTCTAGGAAAGCAATTTGGTGATTCGCCACAATGACTCGCGTTAAAGCCTTTCATCGCGTGGAGTGTATATTTTTATGTCCTCGCTGTCGGGCCACCCTTGCTAAAAAGTATCGTGTTATATAGTGGTTAAAACAAACATTATCATCTGTCGTGGTGCACATGTCACTTTTCAATGGCTAAGTGCACCGCAGCCGATGAATAATAAAACTGTTCTCCTTGGGAAGACCTGAAACCTTACAAGACAAGGAATCAATTCACCTATTTTCTTTTTTCCTTCTTCTCTTTTCTTTTTATTTTTTTATTTGAATTTCTCAAGTTTTTGTTCCAAGCAACAGTTAGTCTGGGATGACGATCTCAACGTCAAATGACCGAGTTAAAATGTGAGCAGCCGAGACCGTATGTGGGTTAATGTGAATGTTCATTGCCTTGTAATTGGCCATTTCGAGACAATGTTGATTACTGAATCACAAGTTTATGAGCCTAACTATATTAGCATACAGAATTGCAACATTAAAAGTAAATTACAACAGTCATATTTCGAGATGAGTGAATATTTTCTGGTAAGATACAAGTAATCGATCGAGATGGACTAGAAACGATAAGGATAATTTGATATAATCTCAAAAAACTACAAAAAAAATTGGCGAAAGATGGTTTTCTTTTTGTAAAAACTAATCAACATAAGCTTTTGATACCAAAAATGGAAAGAGTGCAGAATTCGACATAGAAATATGTCTTTGCTTAATTTTTCTAATGAAACGTAACCTCAACCAATAAAAATTAAGATTTTTTGAGATTATGTCAGGATGATTAGACTTTTTTGTAATACAAGATACTCCTCACGCTCTACGTGTCACAAATGTGAGTGCGGTGCTTTCCCGTGCTTTTTAACGCTCAGCGCACATTTAAACGTGATCCAGTCGAAAAAGTAGTTTCGGAGTGTTCGTAAGGGCGCGCCATCTGTGACGTCATCATCTTAAAACGCTTGCTGCTCAATATCGCTCTGCTAACTGCACTTGCTGGGTGATTAATTTTCTCTTAATGAAAGCAATGTAACTTAATTAAATGAATTATTATTCTATATGAAAAGGCGGCGAAAATAAAGAAAAATGAAGTCTTTTTCATCCAAAAATGACATTGCAATCATTTGAAATTTGGGGTTCAAATAAACCCCACTATTTACGTTAAGGTAACAAAAAATCGCTGTAACTCTGTAAGGTTAACCCATTTCTTGCCATTGATGCGTTCATGCATCATTTTCGAAAATGGTTTTTTCGATGATAATAAAACACAGTTTTATAAATAATTGTAATTGTTATTGCAAAAAAAACGAAAACATTTTTTATTGCAAGTTTTCTTAATTCGAACATTTAGAACACAAATCCACAACAATTTTACCACAAAATTAGCTCTTTTAAGGCTTGGCAAGAAATGGGTTAACAATAAAATAATAATAATAATAATAATAATAATAATAATAATTCAACATTGCATTGCGAAAGACGAATGGATTGATTATCAATATGATGTTTTAATGATGATGACTATAAATTATTAGCCTCTGTCATTTTTTTGTACTTAGCCACCCTAGTGAAAATTTATCGGGCATTTACTAAGTCAGAGACATTGCCGTGTCTTCTGATATAGTGTTTGACACCATATCTTATGACTGAACTATTAGAATGAATAAGATTAGAATTCCAGAACTCTACCTTGTAGGTACTCTAATTAGAGCTCTCAGTGTCTTCTTCACGGCGGCATTGGTCGGCTCATCTTTTTTTATAAATTCATTATCATTTTGTATATTTTGTTAACATTTTTTTGCATTTGCTTGCTTGTTTGTTTGTTTGTTTTGATAGTTTGTAGCCCGTTTTTATCCCGATAGGTTTTAACAGTTTATTTCGACGATTTTGAGCTCAGTCCGTGAACGATAGACGAGCGAAAAGGCAACGACGTGGAGATAAATATCTTCTTTATTTTCTGGGAGCGCTGAAGTGGCGCTGAAGTGTGCATTAACTATGCAAGTCTCGTGAAGATTGTGCCGTGTAAATCAGGGATCCGATGCCAAAGGCGCGTCGCAGGAGAGAGCACCTAAATCAAATCATGCGCAAACTCATTTCCTCCTCTGTAATGAGATTAAATGCAGATCATGCAAATAGAGACACGTAGCTTCGGCGGAGGGCAAAAGTTTGGAAATCAATTCGCGAACTCGCAAATTTCACGACGTAATCACGTGTGGCGCTGTGTGATTGCACATGTATTTTGCACTGAGTTATTGCGCGAACGATGTTTGTTGATTCGAAGGAAATAATTAGTTGTTGATTGTTCACATTCGATCGAATCAAAACGCAATTAATCTTGGATTAACGGTTTGTTTAAATTTGGCCTCAAAGTCGGCTGTTCGAATTGCTGCTGGTTTAATGCGCGGCCAACGCACACAGACGTCTCAGGGAGTTTTTTTTCTCTTTTACATTTATTAGAGTTAACGAGTGAGCCGCATGGATTTTTCAAGATTACATTTTTTTATCTCGATGCCGCGGTAATCTACCCGATAAACTATGGAAAAGTTCCCGAGATTATAAAGCGGCTGGGAGTTCAGGGTAGCCCTACGTAGACGCTATACGTAATACTTCGAAGAATAATATCATAATGCTAAACGACGACCATCTCGTGCATATAAACAACTTATGCAAAGTGATTAATTATTGTCACAATAAGCGCAATCTTATGAGACGAAGTTAATTTAAGCTCGAAAGACAAAGATCTTGACCGTGGCAACTCCGCTGACTCAAATCCATACATGGAACAATGAACTTTCTTGATGTTTTGTCGTCCGACACAGCATCATCTCGGAAAATGTTGTTTCTGAAAGAAAGCAGAAAAAACCTTTCGACGAGATTGAACAAACAGAAAAATGAAATTTTGACTGACACTCTGTACAGACCAGGATGACAAACTATAAACACATCAAGCTGGAGTGCAAAAATGCACTACATCTGGTGGCGCTGAATTTTTTGTTCCTTTCTTTGTTTCTTTTTGTTCCGTTCTTATTCTTTTACTGTTTTGTGTACAAAAATAGTTGTTACAAGAGTGGTCGTTAAACCGACGCAGAACACCCTGGGCCAACGACCAGCCATTTCCCGCACGATAAAAGTACGTTCAAACCAGAAGATATCTCGCGACGGATTCATCCTGCAAGATGAGTGGGCGATCCCAGCCCAAGCCGGAAACATGCACCGGAACTTGGGTGACTTTTGCGCCAAGGCTAAAATTTTATAAATGCAGTATATATGGTGACATATGAGGTGCACGTATGACAACATATATGGAGTATTTATGTTTAGTCAAACATTTATGTGACATATATGTGGTATATTTGTAGCATATGTTTCACTTTTGTCTGGGTCATTTCCTGGCCACGGAGACCTTCAACTCAAACATATACTTACGCTCTTAAACGCATGCTGCATCGTTTCCCAAGGTCTTAGTTCGTATTCTCATCCAAAATTTATTGTCACAGTAATGGAATAGTTAGCATCTCGAACAACGACGACGTTGCTAAAACTCTCAGGCTCATGAATCACTTTCTCGCCGATTTTCCAATCTGAAAAATTAAAAAAATTGAGATTTCTTTTACTTTTTGTTATAAAATTTGTTTTTATTTTGATAGTTTTTTTAGAAAACAAATGGATAAACTAAACATATTTTTTCATCTTATTTCTGTTTGCTGTGTTTTTTAAAGGGAAATTGAAGTTTATTTCTGCGTGTTTGACGAATTTATTTTGTAAATTTATTTTTGGTTTTTTAGGATAACTTATTGAATTAAAAAAAGTTCGAACGTATGATAAAATGTAAACATTGCGTGTTTGGTTGGGGTTAGATTTTTTGCACCTTTTTTTCAATTGATTTTCTTGGCTCGAAAGAGTAGTAATTATTTCAATCAATTTATTTGAAGCATCAATTGTATAACGAGTCAGACGCGTACGAATAATAGTAAAGTTATTTTCACCTCACGGTAACTGTGAAAATATTGATTTTACAAATTAACTTTTGAACACTCGAACGTATTGTTTTCATAGCTCGCACTTTGCTTACAAAGTTTGTTCATACTCCCGACGATGTGTACGAACTACATTAGGAAACATACAGAGTATAATACTATATAATCACCTGCACTTTAACTTTTAATAAATCACTCAGAGATCTCAGAATCATTCCTTGAAAATAGAGAATTTTCTTTGTCCTTACATTATTTTGTTTACTTTCTTTCTCTTTTTAATGTTGACATTCAAATTCCATTTCAAACGTTTGTTTACTTCAGTGTCTTGTTTTTTCAATAGTATAAAAAATGAAGTGATTATTGTTGTTTTTGAGGTGTGTTTTCATTTGAAACACTTTGACCTTGACGATAAATAATTTTACGTACGTTTTCGAGGAATTGCAGAGGTAATTTTTATTGATTTTGTCATCAAAATCACCGGATGCCGGATGCTCGCGAACCACTGTGAAAACTAACTAACGACGCGAGAACGACGCATGCGCAGTATACCGTCGACTTCGCCAAACTTGAAATGAACTTTTGAACATGCGCACTGCCAGAAAAGAAGAAGATGGCCTTTTTTAACAAGTTTTTTTCGTCCGACAATTGTCCTCACTTGTATATTTCTTACATAAAAATTATGTAATTATAAAAATAAGACCTAACACACAAATTCGTTTTGTGAGCATAATAAATAATGGATAAGAAATGGTTGATTCATGACCTTGTGACACATTGTTTACCCATCGGATGGACACTGACCGTTGAAGAGCGATATTACTTGATGTGCGACACAATTTTTCATCCGGTGATTCAGACAGTAAAAAATGTTTTACTTTTTGTTTGTTTATAATGAATCAACTGAGAACTAATGAAAGGTCTCATATCAATATTTATTTAATAAATTATCAAATGACACACCGTAATACGTGACATGACGAGAAATTGACAAATTTTATCTTCCGGAATTAAATCACTATTTGTGACTCAATAAATTTAAATAAATGTACACTAAAAAATGATTAATACAAAATAAATATAAAAACAAAACAATAAAAATCACACTGATGAAGCTAAAAATTACCTTCATTATGTTTTTCTATTTTTTTGAGGATTTTATCTTCGTACCATTCGATTATAGAATTTGATTCATTTTACTGTCGTCAGCTATTATCATACAAAAGTCTAAACTAAAATGTGTTTAATCATAGTCAAGCGTCTTTGTTGGAAATTAACAGATGTTGGGTGAAACCATAATGTCATGTTACATTGACACACTTAATATCCTGACATCGGCGTGCATATCAGCTGCACACATCAACAAAGGTGATGAATTAAATTAAGCCGTTACATGACGAGTAAAATTTTTCGGGTATGATGGGATTCCAAAAAATGTTTGCTTTGACAGAAGAGAATTATTGCTGAAGACAAAGGAATAGGAAAATAAAGAACAAAAAAACAAGGAACTCGAATGAAAAAGATGAATACATTTGATATAAGAGGTATCAAAATGATTCAGAACGACTCACCGGAAACTGCTGATTACTTGAAAAGGGTGGTGACCCGAGTATCCCATTCTGTTAAAAGTCACTTCTCTTTTTTCACAAATCAATTTACGCTTCGTTCTGTTGCTATGAAATTTTATCCCAAATGCTCTTGAGACCGATAAAGAAAGGATTTGAAATCTATAGCTCAATTCGGTTCTAAAAATAAAGACTAAAATCTTTTAGCACAACAAAGAAATAAAACTGTATTAATCAAAGATTCAACAGATATTAAAAAAATGCGTGGCAAATTAAAAATTAACCGTAATATTTACACAATTCATTTTTTAATGAAAAAAAAAACATATTTTCAGATATTTATTTTGATCATATCTTTATTTTTTGTTTTTTTTTAATGATACATAATTTGTAGCTAAAAATTAAATAAAATTCACATAGTTCATTATATGTTAATGAGGATCACTTTGAATTTGACTCATTGCATAATCACATTCAAAATCATTACAAATTAATAACAATCGCTGACTTTTCTCCTTGCGTCGTGATACAATGACTATTTGAAACTATAATGTAATTAGTTTCGAAATATCGAACGCCAGTAATCTTTTTAGAGAGATGCTGTTTTTTGTTATTTTCGTTATTATTAATGTTTTTTTTTCGATTCTTGTCATAGAGATTTTTGGATATTGTATTTTTTTTTCATTCTCTATTTGTCTTCCGCTTACTATTTTATCCAACTAGATTTTGCATGCACAACGGCTGTTGTTACATTAACAATTATTCTTTTCTTATTTTATATTATTTTTTTTTTGCATTGTTTAAATATATGTATCTCTTGTAGTTATTATACGTACTTTTATATCTTAGATTAATTTTAAATGGATTTTGCTTTTGTATTATGTTATACAACCTACGTATCATTTTTATATATAATTTTTTGTATGATATATTTTATCGTAAAATGTGAAATGAAAAGATGAAACAAAAATGAAGAAGGTCGCCTTGCACAATGGTGTCGGTGTACTTTCGAGCGCTCTATGAACAGCAAAGCCGACCAGCGGTCCTGCTTGTTTCGAGTGGAATACTTTTATCAAATATAATTATCAAATATAACAGCTGAGAGCGTCTCGACTCAAACACCTATGTAAAAATCAGACATTAAACCAGGTAACGTTAGCATATATCAGTCATGTTCCAACGAGCCTAACAAACAAAAAAGGAGGTTCTCAACATGTCGAAGATACAAAAGAGATGATGAAAATGATAATCACCAAGTTTAATGTCCGCATTTCGCGATAACAATTTGTACACACGGAGCACGTTAGCGCCTGTCGCAGAAGTCGCAATCGCAGACACGTGACGAAAAGTCACACAGGTTTCTCTATTGCAAACATGGAATGTAAGGCGTAAGCACGAAATAACAAACGGAAATCAAACCAGGACCGGTGAACGGCGAGCCGTCAAAACCCGTAAAGTGAACTCCGCTCGTTCACGAATAACATTTATCATAGAGCGCAAAGAACAGTACTCGAAGACACCATCGCATTCGTTTTATCGTCTTTTAAATATATAACGCAGTTGCAATTTTATGTTTGTTCCGTTCCTCTGTCTGATACTACGTAGATTATACTAGCGTCTAGCTGGGATGTATTTTTTTTTGTTATTTTTCATTTGTATAATATATTAATTATTTAAATTTAATAAAGTTGATCCTCGCGCGATGGTCGTAGCTCGTTTGGACACCCGAGGTGTTTCATCTTTTCTTTTTAACAAACATCTGAAAATCAACAACTTCGAACAATAAGTCGAATGTGCAAACGAACTTGACACAGTTGCGAGAGAGCTCACTCGTTTTATCATCCGCGCTCGTTTACATACTTTAGACTCATTTACAACGGCATTTAGCTAATGTTTATCTGTAGGTTTTTTCATTCACAATTCCACATCTTATTTAAGTTTAAAGTTTTTTGGGGGGGTACTGACGTACAATGACTCGGCGTGCAAAACGTTTCGAAGTATGACTATATATATGTTCTACACGACAGAGCTTCGTTTTGTTTCTTTGTCTTTTTTTTATTTGTTCTTTTTATCATTTAAATTCGTCTGGTTTGATATCAACAATAGTTTTTTTTTTACATTGCTCGAGTGAGTGAGGCAAAGAGAGTTGAAGTCGATTGACAAAAAACTTTTGTTCGCTCGTCGTTATTGCTTGTATTTCGTTTGACAGGATAAGCAAAAATTCCAGGATAACGTTTGAAATGCTCGGCAGCGCGAAAGAAAATATAACGTGATATTGTTTTTGCGAGTCGGATTTTGTGTGTCGTCGCGTGCGCGGTCTTTGGATTGGATTTCATAAAAGGAGCAAAGTTCGCCGAGGTATTGCGTTGATTATATTCAAACGCGCTGACGAAACGACTTCAAACTCGGGCTGAATTTTCATAAACCTAGTAGACTTTTGGAAGTTTTTTGCGGATCTATTTATCCGGGTATACAATGTCGAAGTGACCGAAGATTTCATCAATTGTTGTCTCAAAGTTGTCGCAAGTTAACGATTTTGCAGGGGGTCGGACAGGCCACTCTGTCGTGCATGTAAAAACAACCTGGAATCTCAGGACTGAACTTGAAACGGACTTACAAAAGCAGAAAATCAAAACAAAAATTACATCCACGACAGCATTCGATTTGTGCACCCGCGTATATAACAGACAACAGACCGGTGTGCACAAATGTTTGCTGCAGATCGCAAAGCCATTGCAAAATCGTGAAAGCGAAACGGTTTTTTTAATGAAATCGGGTGAAACGCTTTACACTTTGACGACAGACGCATGTACGCGTTCCCTTAAACAGATACATACATCCAATAACTTAATAAACCCCGCGACAAACGAGGTTTCCATAGCACGCATTTATAATCACAGCCACCTATTCATATCCAAGCGTATGCAACATACTGAATCATCGTTTCTTTCTAAATACTTGATTTTTTGTTTTTTTTTTATCTTTGTTATTGTATATGTATAATATTTATATATATAATATTCCGTATCTATAATTCAATATTGCTGATAATATATTTGTGTATCGTACATAGAAATAGGTGCCGAAATGAGCTGCCGTTTGAATATCTTCACGTCTTGTGTTTTCTTTATGAGATGACTAAAATCGTACATGGCGGTGTATTATGAACTTTTAATCGTTATGCTAATGTACACGTAGCGCATTATATAGGTGTACACTTAGATGTCTCTTAGCCCCTTCGTCTTTTCTTACGTTACGTCAACATTTTTTCTTATAAATTCTTTCAACCTGGTTGCTGTGAGACTACGCAGTTTCTTAACTCAATAAACAAACAAAAGGTGCAACAATCGTTCGAATATCGCTATACTCGAGTCCAGGTTCTTCGTTCATCTGCGAGTGTTTGTGTGTCTTATAATACAGCGGTCTTATTTTTATTATTTTGTTTCCAAACCTCATTGCTAGTTAGGATTTCAGATACAATCCTATTTGATTCGATGAGATTCTTTGATCAGGCTTCAATTTAAAAAAAGCTGTCTTTTTCCTTTCATTACAATTGTTCGGGTCAAATAATAAACGCGAATCAAAAGAATCGCCAACCATATCTGGGTGCTCTCGAAACAAAAGTGACATTATATCTGATGAGCGTTAAGCGCAACGAGTGCAACCTCCCTTGTGTCCTTTTATCACTTGAATGTTGGAGTTCACTTTGAATTCATCCCTTGAAAACCAAGATGAATCGAGTACTGAAACAACTACTCTTACAATACGTGCTCTCGTTACTAATAAAAAATGCCATTTTGCAAGTGTATCTCCATTATTGCTTGTTTAATCGATTCGTTTTTAAACAATTGCTACGTTCCGTCTTTTGGTTTTGTAATATCCGTCTATAAAGATTATCTGCATAAAAAAATGAAAACATTATCACAATCGCTAATTCTTTCGCTATACAATAATCAATATAAGGCATTATCAAATCTTCGTACACGCAAATTTCCTTTTGTTCTCAACATTTCGAAGCACTCGTTTTGTTTTGTACTTATTTAAAACAGCTTAAGGAAGAATATTGAATTTCGTTTTATCACTTCGATCCTGAAAGACGAACGTAGTACGAAACGAAAGTACGTACATTTATCACCTCTTGACTTCTCGTATCTTGGATGACACTGTTTTCTATTTTTTTCCCCCTTTTTTTCTTGCTCTCAGTAAGGCAATAAAAAACAACTTAAGGAGTATAACATTCCCGAGTGTGAGCAACATTCGCTGATCATTTTCGTGTTCGGTTTGCGGTTTGCAAATTTTTGAAGCAACATTTTATCAAAGGGGACATAAGCACCATCTATGCACTTTTATTGTTCGCCTTTATTGCAAATCGTTATAGATCGTTAGAAAGGAAAACACCAACATTGATATGCATTCGATGTTCGTTGAACAAATGTACATGGGAGTTCTCTATCGCGTCGTTCTGTAAATCAGATTGAAAGACGATAAATCGATGGACCGTAGATGGCCTTATGTCATCTTCGAGTGCCCAAAAACGAAAAGTCTAAGTTGAGACGCGCCCGTTATGATAGTCATCAAATAATTTTCTTTTGGTTTTTAGTTACGTCGTATCTGCAGATTTGTATTGTAGTATATTTTGTTTTAAAATGGTTCCTTACACAACTATAATTCACTATTTGTCAACCGTCGAATCGTTTGAGACAATGTACTGAGTTGTAACAACATTAGAAGCTCTTAGAACAAAACACAACACATGTTCAACAATACAACCACACAAACAAATCGAAGGCACTCTTTTTTTTCACCGCTTCTTATTGTTAAATTAATATTTTTAGCCGACGCCTCAGTTTCTGTCTCAATCTAAAACTCTACGAATACTTTTACTCTCAAACGCAAATTTAAATTGTCGTCTTAATCCCAGCAATCAAAGACATATATTTCGATGTTCCGATGCTTCGATACGGTCGTTTCACATGGATAATATATAAGCTACGATACGCGAGACGCAGGATAACAAATGTCGAACATTTATTTTTTTTTTCATTTCATTAAATTGTTATCATTGTTTTTTTTCTGTTCGTGTATTTATTTGTAGATTTTCATACATAGATTGAACGGAAATTCACATTTATAACAATTATATACGTATAGAATATCATTTAAATATTTATAATATAATAATTTAATTATTGTTATTTGCTTGGAAGCTCACAGCCGACACATTTTTTTTTCATATTCATTATATACTTTTTAAATATAATAATATATCTTCTTAATTTTTGTTTGGGCACGGGGCTTTCTTCCTTCGGGGTTTATTCTTTTTCTCGTTTCGCTTTTGTAATCGAGCGTTCATCATTTCATTTTATTTTCTCTTTCCCTTTCAATAGTCGATCATCTTTTTTTTCAAACTTTTTATAACGAAACTACGACAATCAGTTTTTCTTTTTTCGTTTTGAGCGACGCAAAATGGAACTAGACGATGACACAACGCAAGATGATAACCGCTTTGAAGAAAGCAAAAAAACGGGACGAAAGGAAAAGCGAACGGAAAAAAAACGATTTATGACGGGCCAAGGGATAAGTACACGGAAGGCGCGTTTCATCAACACAAGATAGACGTTGAAAGAAAATGGTCAAACCGACGAACAGAAACAAAGGAAGAACACAAACACATTTGTGGCAGTGCCTTGAGCAACCGTTATGAAATCAAGTCCGTCACAATAAAATCCGCAACCGTTTTAACGTTAACGCATTTTGAACACATGACAATATATCGCTCTCAATGGAATTTCTCTTTTGTTCAATTAATATTATTACATTTGTACGATATTAACGCATCTTTGCATCTCGTCTTTTCTTCTTCGTATAGTTTTTTGGTTTCAATGACATAATTTTTTTGTTCGCTCTATCAATTTTAATTAATTTGTCATCTTGATTTTTTTGCCTTAAATTTAACTTTCGCTGATCTACTCTAGCCTTGCTCGCGAGATTCAAGTTTTGTCGAGCCTATCGTGTATTTTGTAGATTTTTCGTTTCCATTTTGTGTGTTGATGCTTAATTATGTTCAATGTCAAATACCGCATAACACAGATGCATGCTACGATGTTTCATGTAGAATATCGCATACCCTTAACATTAATATCGATACTTGAAATATATATGTATATGTATAACTTTTAGTATATCATTAAATAACATATCCGGATCGTGTACTTTTGAATGTTTATTATTTTTTTTTAATTTTTTCGAAAATGTAGAGCAGATATAATTTCGTCTTTTCATATATATTTATATATAATAATAATTTATTTATTATTTTAAATCTTTCATCGTACGTTATAATAATGCGTAACATGCTCAGGCGCTCGACGCGCAATATATATATGTATATGTATATATTAATCTAAAATACATATATACATACATATATGAACGTTGGTATATTTGTACATATATATATACTCTAACTGTTTCTTATCTTTCCTTGTGTCTAACAATTATAGTCTTGAATTATCTTAAATCTTAGTTAATAGAGCTTACAAATATTTAACAATACTTAAACGCGACTGTAACGTTTTCGCGCGCGCAGTTGTCGTTCGCTCCTCCCCCTGAGATCACCGGACGAAAGAAAGAAAAGAGAGAAAAAAAAGAACAAAAATCATCAATATCGGACAAGGAAGTAAAAAAACTTGTTCGAGGAACAACGATACATAATAATACATAAACTAAGTCAGTGATAAATAAAGAAACAAGGACTCGGACTAACGCGGGAGGGGGGAACGCGATAATGAGCGGCGGAGCGCGGATTCATAGGCCGAGAGCCTGCAGATTATGGCACGCTTCGTTGAGTTGAGTTTGCTCGGTGGCGGGTGTGCCTGGGGGCGTGATGGGCAGCCTGGTGTCAGCCTCCTCGTTGATCATCTTGCCGTTGGTGGTCTTGTGCTTTGGCTGGCGCTGCTGCTGTGCGGACACGCTTTGCTTCTCGGCGAGCTGCTGCTTGCGCGGCCCGTAGATGGTCGGGGCGATGGGCGCACGGAGACGCTGCTGCGTGGTCTGGCGCGCGGGCGCCGCACCGAAGATGCGGTTCTGCACAGAGGGGTAGTACTGCACCTGAGACAGGGGATTCGGTGAGAGGATCGGCATTGGACAGGGGGTCGACGAGTACGCGGGCGTGGCGCCCGGCGGACTCGTCGGCTTGCTCACAGAGGGCGCGCTCGACGGCGCGCTCGCGTGCTTCGGTCCCTCGTCGAGAGGGGGCACCGACAACGGCTCACCCTCGGCCGAATCGGTCGTCGCTCGCTTGCGTGACTCCCCGTTGCGGGCAGACTGGCGCAGGTAATTGGAATGACTGTAGCTGTTGTACTTTTGTTGTTGGTTGTTGTAGTTGGACTTTGGCCCGGCGAACCAGGTCGAGACCGACGAGCCGAAGGCGGAACCGCCGGCGTTGCGTCTCCCGTATGAATGGTAGTTGGACAGGCGGGTGGAGGATGAGCCCGAATAGCTTGTCGTGTTGGGGTTGCTGAATTTGGGCGCCCCGAGTCCGGCACCGGCGTTGCCACTGCTGTTGTGCGACTTGGCGCCCGCGATGCCCGAAAACCGTTTCGTGTTGTAATAGTTGGACTTTTGAGCGGGGCTCTGCAGCTTGGCCGGGTCGAATTGCACCTGGTGCGCGGGTGGAGTCGGAAGGAGACTGGCGCCGGCGCCACTCGTTCCGTGGTACTGCGTGCTGCTTGGGTGGATGAACAGTGCCGTTGGGTACACGATCGCCCTGCACGCCTGCATCTGACTCGTCAGCTCGTCCGAGTCGCTCAGGCCGTTCGTGTGCACACCCGGCATGCTCATCGTCTGGTAACTGCTGTACTGACCGCCGCCGAACGGATATTTCACGGGCATTAGGGGCACCAAGGGCGTCGCTCCACCCCCTGGCTGCTGTCCGCTCTGTGTCTCGTTATGAGGCTGCTCCGAATGGCTCGACGTCGAATGAGTATCCTGCACACCAGTTCATATTTCTTATTCTAGCTTTCTTTTTTTCTCGCTCATGCAACAATTATAAATTCTCAATTAGGTCAATGTTAACCCTTCGTTTCGTTTTGTTACATTTATCTTTCTCTATCTACATCAACCCTACACGATCACACACAAAGAGACGAAAAACAAAATTTCATTTACAATTTTAAGTACTTCGGAGCTCGTGTATGATCGTTTAAGGTTGAGTATTGAAGATATTATATTTACCTCTTGCGTAGCTTGACTATCTGAAGAATTATGCTGCTGACACGTAGCGTCTGTGGGGTAGAAAAGCAACGGCTGGTCGCTAGTTAAACCTAAAGCGTGTGACTGATGAGACAATGGAGGAGCAGTAGTGATCGAGTAGTAGAGGTGGTCTTGCGGCGCCGGGGCACCGGGAACCGGGTGATGACTCTGCTGCGGCTGGGTGTAAAAGTGCTGGGGAGGTGGCGCTGGCAACGTTATCGATGGCGGATGGCCTGCCCCAAGCGATGAGCTTGAGTTGCTTGCGGTGTTGTTGCCACTGCTCCCCGAGCCGGTGCCGCTACTCGTACTGTGCGAAGTACCGGTTGCAAAAATGTATGGAGATCCGCTGGCGCTGGTTGTTCCTGTGAAGTACGGCTCGTACTGTCCAAAAACAAATTCGAAGCATTAGTGAATTGCAATCTCAGTTGTTCAGACGAACAAATTTAATTTCTAATTTATTCAGTCATCCAGTTGATTCAATTTTACATTTTAGTGGTTTCAAAAGTTTGTGCCTGGCAGAAACTTTGCTTTTCTTTTTTTTAAATTGAATTTTGTACATTTTATGTGAAAAATAAATATGGATACAGGGAAATTTATACGTGCATTGATTATTAATGTTTAGATTTTATATCGTCAGGTAAATGATACCGATGCTAAGGTATTTCTATAAAAAAATAAATCCATACCACCAGAAACTTGGCTCTTGTACAAAACTAACACGAAACATTCCGAGCATTCCGAGATTGCGGATTACTTTTAGTTAATTCGAGTTTTCCATTTTCATTTTTCCCCGGCTGCTGACACCTTTTGCACAAGATTCAAGTTATCGAGCGTGAACAATTCCGTACAATTTTGCAAACGACTTAATTTCTAAACGGGAGATAAAACAAATGAAAAGAAAAAAAATGTTTTTTGTTTTAAACTAAGTTCTTTTGTAACACATGCAGTATGTGTAAATGCCAAACGACGAAACCAAAAGAATAAATTAAAAATAACCTTCGATTCTGAATAAAAATTGTAATTTGAATAAAAACTGTTGAAATCAATATTAAATCGATTGTGCTGATACTCTAGGAAAATAAATCCTGCAGACAAGAGACTAGAATCTTGTTCCACTTGAATTTAATCTTGCCTTTTTAGCTGCTGCAAATAATTCAAATGGATACTAAAAAGAAATGTGTTTGATTCAACAACGCCAAACAGAAAAATGCATTCTATGAGATTGAATTCTAATCTATGCCTCGTTCTTTCGTTTATATTCGTATACGGAATTATAAATCGGAAATTTGAACTGTTGCCCTCAGGCAAGGGGGAAATTCTTTTTCAATGTTGTTTCAATGGGAACGAAAAAATATAAATTTGCATAATTGGCTGAAACAATAGTCTTTTCAAATTGGTACAAAAGTCAACACATGTCTCTCAGAACAGAAAGGATACGAAAAAAAGAAGACGTAACAATAAGTATCTCTGGCATGCAGTATCTTGCACATAGAAAAACGTAAAGATGTAAAAACAAAGCACAACTCGTGTGACCGTGCGACAAGTGCGAACAAATTCGAAATAGTATAAAAGGAACAAAAATTGTATCGATAACAAGTTGCCTGCATGCTTACGCGATTATCAAAGACCAAGTACCTTTAGACCTCAATACTGTATAGCGTCGAGGAGAAGATAAGTAGGCATTTGTTGCGGATTGGGTAGAAACGCAGGCGGTATTGCTTCTCCCATAAGACCGTTTGTCTGTCGAAACCGTAACCGATTTTCAATGTAATTCATCAAACTTGGTTCCAGATAAAGTTTTTCTTTCCTTAAATTGGTTTTATTGTATTTTCTTTTTTGTTTGCTTGTTTTTTTTATAGTAAACCTATATTCTAGATTGAAGTATGAATCAAGAACCATGCTACCAGACGCAGCTCGATTCACAAGAGACCATGGGCACAACGTACAACCTCCTTGCGAACGAGAACAGTTTCAAATCGAATTCGCCGTCTTACTTTTTAAATGCTTAATCTTAATCCTGTCGTGAAACTCACCGGCATGGGAGAGTACTGGTACTGCTGTGGCATGTACAAAGACGGCGCAGGGCAGGGGTACATCATCGGCGCAAAGGTCTGATGTCCTACCGTCGCCTGGGGACCTGCAATTGGACCAAACATGATCTCAAAACTCAACTCAAAGTGAAATAAAACTTGTTACTGATCATTCGATTCGAATTGGAACAACTTTTCGAGTTGCTCCGATTCTCTCTCATCAAAATGCCGTTTTACCAAATACTCCTGCAGCTGCTTGGTAGATGGTGGTGGGATCCGTCGTGGGTGCTACAGGTGTTCCGGGTGTCGGGGCTGCTGTGTTATAAAAAGTCATTCCGTTTTGATAAGCAAGGCCCATACCTAAAAATGTACAATTTTTTAACAAGTTGCAAAAAATGGAAGACACGAAATCTATACATTTCGTTATATTTATATATTTGAGTTTTACCATTCGCATAGTACAAGGTATTCGTAGGCACCGTGGGCGGTGAACCAGATCCGTTATCAAAGGACCGATTGAACGGTTGCTTTTTGATTGCCGGGGCTATGTTGAGTTTCCTCTCCTTCAGGACAATACATTCTGACTCCTGTTGCAGCCGCTTGGCCTCCTCCTCAGTTTCGAACGTGACAAAACCGTAGCCCTTGGACACGCCAGCGCGATCGGCTATTATTTTCGTGCCCTTAACATTGCCATAAGCAGAGAACAGTTGCGACAGCTCGGCTTCGCTCGTGTTGGCCGAAATTCCGCCAACAAAAATTCGATTTGGTACTAAGGTTCCGAACTTGGGAGCAGCCATTGCTAGACTGGTGCCTGACGCAGGACTTGAGGCTGGACTAGACCCCTCTGTACCTCCTGTTGATGGGGAACTCTGCAAATAATAATACAGTTTAATATTAAAGGTTTCAAACGTTCTTCAGTTCATTAAAATCATAAAATGATTTATCAAACAAATCAAAACACCTTCTCCCAATACAACAACAAAATCTTTTCTAATCTTTGTGCATGCCTGTCAGAAACGTTCAATTGTTTTTTTTTTTTTTTTTTTTTTTTTTTTCAAACGGGAAGCTTCAAAGAGACGTAAACGAAGAACAAAATTAAAAATAAAGATATTAAACAGCTGCACAGAGAAAAAAATCAATCCAGAGTGCAGAAATTCCATGATTATTGTTCATGTTTCTTTTTATATTTGAAATCAATTTCTTGAAGTGCGATTGAACAAATAAATTTGAAATCAAGTCTTGAATTCAAAGTCGTATCTTGAATCTTAAATTCGAAGATTGAAATTTGATTCATTGATTGGAATCTTCAACTAAATACTTTTGTCAGGTTGGATTAATAGTCATCGGAAAACTGTTGCTTGCAATTTACAAAAGTTCCATTAAATTAATTACACTCCCATCTGATTTGTCGATCTTGTTTAATCTTGTGTTTAAATAAATAACTATAAATATCGGAAAACACTGAGATAACACACATTAGGTTAAGTTTGTGTATCAGACTATTAGCCGAGGTTATTTCAGGTTCAATGAAAAGCTTCCCAAACTTTTTATCAGTAGTTGACTTGGCTCAAACTTTTTAAAATTTGTTGTTTGTTTTTGTTTTGAAATTTGGTTCTACAATTCATTTCAATAGGATTATAAATGAAGATTCGAACTTCTACAGGTTCAATTCTGTCAGGCTATATTAAATCAGACTTAATGACTTGATTGTACTATCATAGATCCATTCGTTAGGACAGAAATGCAGAAGTGAGGAAGAGAAAGCAATGAAAATAGAAAAAAAAAACAATTTCATGCCATAATGATAAATACAAATTCAAAGATGCACAAATAAATGAAGGGCTGATTTTTCGTCTAATATGTGATGTCACTCTTGTCTTGGTAATTAAAAGTGTCGAATTATGACGTCACGAAAAAAGAAAAAGGATAAACAAAACAATTACTACATTGTCACAAAATAAAAAGATGTCACTCATTATCTCTCTCCGCAATCAAACCAAAGGACACAGTGAACAATTTCCTGGTTTTCAACTGAAAGCACATAAACAAACACTCATCCAATAAATTTCAAAAAAAAAAAAAAACAATCCAATTTCAATCAAAATTATAACCTCACAAAACACTATGAAATTGAAAAAGAAAAAAAAACAAAAATAACAATAATGAATCAAAATAAACAAAAACCAAACCAAATGTCAAGCAAAATTGTACTTTTTGCAGAAAAAAATATGCATTCCAAAATCTGATAAAACAATCGAACCTTGCTGCACTCCAACCGACAAATACATCAAGGACACAAAAAAAAATGTTGACAGTTGAAAAACGCGAACGGTGAGGAATGAATGAAACCGAAACGAAAAATTTTTTGATAATTTGGGGACGTTAATAATCGCGAAGTAACTTGGGAACGAAGCAGAAAAAAAAGGCGAATACAACTGTGAGCGAACATAAATAAGATGGATTGTCGAAGGTCATGTTCGTGACAGTGACAAGTCACAAATGGGTTACTGGGCGAATGACAGGTTGATTGGACGTCGATTGGACGTCGACGGGACTCGGATGGATCGACCGAGCGGACAACGGCGACGTTTTCTTGAGGCGATTCTGCCCGGATGATCCCGTGGGATCGCGCGCTCACCATCTTCGCAGGGAACAGCCGCTTAGGTCGCAAGTGTCCGGGCAGTTCGACGGCCTCGCACAAGTCACCAGGACGATCCCCGGACGACTGGCAAGGGGGTCGTCGAGTGTCGCTCCCAGGATCCTTCTTAGCTCGTCGTCCCGCTGTCAGGGAACCTCCAAACACCACGGACAGAAACACGCGAATACAAGATGGCCGACGCGCCAGGCATCCAGCCCAATTCGGCCACTACGGCCGACCAACCGCGCGTCGACGATTCCGCGACGACTCAATTCGTCACGCGCCAATTCGCGATTCGAACTCAAACCCGTTTTTGTTTTTCAACCTCGCAGACATTGTTTGTTTATTGTATTCGATTTTTCCGAACCAGTTCAGTTTTTAGTTTGGTTGTTTATTTTTGATTTTGGATTTTTTTACAAGTTTGCTGATAGATTGTTTTATTTTGGCGCGTTTCATCGTTTTGGAGGAAGGTTATTTATTGTTTACATCGTATATAAAAAATTGCTCTCGTTACCTGCCGATGGTATTGGTAATTGAAGAATTGTTTACATTTTTTTACGGCTCGCTGACCGGAGTTTGAGTTCTGCATCGATCTGCGAGGTCAGTTGTGTTTTTAGTAGAAAAACAATATTGTTTTTGATGTCTCACCTTTATTGAAGGATTTTGTGTTTTTGTCCCTGCATGATTTGATATTTTTTATAAAACTTGTTTTATTTCGTTATACTTACTTGTTTCTATTCCAACATGCATGGACGTGATTTTGGTCGAAGTATCGAGTTCGCAAAGCCAATCAAATAAATGTTCAACTTAACAAAAACTTCAATATAACAAAATTTAGAATATAACAAACAAAAATGATCAACTTCAGAACATGCTTCTAATCATAAACGGTCAACTCAACAAAACTAACAGGAAAACTGTGACTCGCGGCCGAAACATTTGAGTGTTTATATACTCTTTTGTTTTTTTTTCTACCCGGAATTCCAATTTCAAATTCGCACAAAAAATAATAATCCCATGTTTACATCATTCGATCGGCTTCAAAAACATTGAAACTGAATAAATACACGAATATCGTGCATATTATATTTTGTTTGATTTTGATTGCGGTTTTGTAAACAAAATAAGTTCTAAAAATATAGAAATCAAGTTTAATAATTTACGAAAAACAATATACGATAATACAATAATACAAATCTACAAATTCTATATGAGATGTCACTTATTTTCTAGCTTAATCATTATTGTTTTATCACACTAGTCCATTTTAACAGCAGCATATGTTTATTTGTCAAAAATCAAGTGTCAGTTAAACAATTAAGATTTTCTAGCTGCGAATCGTAAAACTGCGCCTGCGCCGCTTTGTCCAGCCATTCGGCGCTGTTGAGAAGGACTGGATTTTTCGACTTCTTTTTACGATTCTGACATTGTATTGCTCTTGCGAATACACACATACAACCCAAAACTGTCACCTAAAAAAGCAGATCATTGTATTTCAAAATTTGTATAAAGAAAAATAAAATTCTGATTTTTAAGTTTTTAAATGATATTGTTTATTTTTATTATTGTATATGTAAACAAAATCCAATAATTTTAATTTTGTTGCTAATGTAAACAAGAACATTTGTTTACTTTTATTGTAAATGTAAACGAGGTCATATTTTTACATGCTGTAAATGTGTAAATAAACAAAAAAAGGTCAAGGTTGTTATTATATTTTGTGATGGCACTCACCTCTAAAATGATGAGCGTAGTGATAGTGAAACTAATAACAAATGATTTCTGATAGATGAGATCGAAAAAAGTGTCAATGCATCCAGACCTGTAGATGTACCGACAAGAATCGTAATCAATCTCGCGACTTTCGATGACAAATTTTGGGTTTCGCTTTTTATTTGCCACCAGCATCAGGTATTTCGGGTTCAGATCTCTTTCCACGCAACAAGATCTCGGCACGTCCAAACCGTTGATCGTGTTGTTAATCACGTGTTCCCAGTCTTCGAAACTTTTTGATCCACAACATTCCAACTAAAAAGAGGATGCATTTATTTAAAAAAAATTTTTTCAATCCCTGTACAAAAATAAAAAAAAATTGATGTTTTCAAAGGTCAAATTGTTTTCATGTTTTAATTTGAAAAAAATTGATAAACAAACGAACAAATTTGAACAAATATTTTTTTAATACTTACAGTAGATTGTACGATATCAATGGCAAATTTCGCATCTTCATTGATGTCATATTCCGGTATCGTACTGTTTATTTGGTACGTCAATATTCTTTTGACATCACTTTGATACACGTAAACCGAAGCTATTGTTAAGAATTGAATAAACAATAGAAAGAATAACAAAGTTGAGAACTGCAAATAAAAACATGATGGAAAGATAATTAATTTCTTTTTTTTTCGTTTAAACAGACCGGAAGAAATTGATTTTGAAAGGTTGGCAAATGTGTACCTACTGCATAGATTATGTACACATTCTCCTTGACTGTGCCATAGAATCCCAGGATGGAGATGACAAAAATTAGAAACCCAATGAACAGCAGAACCGTCGCTGGTGAGATTATGCTCGGCGAGAAAAATCTTGTAAAGTCGTTAAAAATTGCGTGCATCGCCGAGCCAAAAATAAATATCAAGAGGCCGATGAACTACAAAGAAGAGACACATTCTTTTTGTTTCATATTTTTTTTCAACTTCATTCAGTTTTCTTAAACTTATTCAATTCAACTTCTCCACTCAACTTTCGCCACTTCATCTCAACATTTTTATTTACAAAGCTCCATTTGTTATCAAAAAAATTTCTTTCAAAGAAGTTATTCTAAATATTAAACTTGAAATTGTTACTTTTGTTTCTTAAAAAATGTTTGAATAAAATTATTGTGATAAAAACATCAATTTCAAAAGTGTAATTTGACAGAAAAATGAAAATATTTTCAACTTAATTGTAAATAATTGTTTAATCTTCGATGGTTGTAAACTTTTGACATACCAAGAAAATTGTATTGATGACACAAAGAAGATACTTCACACAGATGTAACCAAAATTGCAGTTGTGTTTCGCCTTTGCTTGCCACATCTTGAATGCACTTAGTTGTCAATTGAACGAACAAAAAAACGAAATAAATAAAATTTACAATTTCAAATAAACAACGTATTTGTCACTATATTACATCCTGGATAGTGTTTACTGTCACGAATCATGCTGAACTGAACTATTCTGACTAGCAAAGAAAGTGCCCCTTGCTGAGACTGCATGAGGCCAAAAACAGGATTAGGAAAAGTTCTATTTTCGTCTTGCAGATGCACATGGACACCCCATGGAAGATTATTTTGAACATTTAACCCTCTTTTTGCATTCCATCAAACGATCAATTTAAATAATAAAAAAATTTTAACAATGTTTATTAAAAAAAAAATGCTCCAAAACTAAAGTTAAAAAATTCAGACAAAATGTGTTTATAAAATAAAAATGTATTCTCTCTTTTCATCACTACTTAAATGAAAGATTAAAATTCAATACTTTTATTTTGTTGTTAATTTATGAAAACCAATTTAAAAGTTCATTTTCTTATCGGCCATTTTCAAAGATCGTCACTAAAACTTGTCACAAAGTTTGTACACGCAAACAAATGAGCAAAAGTCTTAAACTCGACTGTACAAAGGCAATTATATTATATATACACTATTACAACATGTACAATGCATACTTGGTTAATTATTATATAATTTAAGTAACAATCCGAAAACAACAACGCACCACTGTTTGAAAAAAAACTGTGGTCGTTTGGAAGTTAGTCGTCTAAGTTCCTCGGTTTCTGTTAGTTCACGGGCAGAATTCGAATTTTTGTAATGATTTTGACATGTCATCTTTTGAGTGTCAGTAATTTTTATAACAAAGAGTTGGTTTAAAGAAAATTAACACTAACAGCAGCCGCGCACAGCGCACGCTCAAAACTATAGTCAGAACGAAAAACGAAAACAATGTATATTTTTCGAAACTATTTTTTAAAAGTTTCTCTTGAAATAAGAAAACAAAAAAAAATAATTTGTTTCGTTCATGCATGTTTCATAGACAATGGTTTAGTTAATTTAGCAGAGCATAAATAATAACAGAATGCAAAGCGAATAGAGGATTTGAATGAAGTATCTTAGTCCGGGCGGCTCTCTGTTTACATTGCATCTGAAAATACTTTTTGCGACGACAAAAATTTCTTATCACAAAAAAACACAAGGATGAGATCGTCCTCGGCTAAATGCAACGAATCGGAACTCAAAGTTTCAATAGATTTGTTCTGAACTCGCGCGATCTATCCTTGGTATTATTTCATCTTTTTGCTGTTACATTCTTGTTTTATTCAACATTTTCTTTTTCGTCGTCCAGTTTTCGATGCAATTTTAACTAATTACTGTTGATTTTGTAGGTTCGAACGGAGGCTGCATATAAACTACCGGAAACGAAGCAACGGGATCGGATTTTCCAATCTGCTGGTAACCGTTAATGAGATTTTCGCGCAGTTCCCACCGACGTCTTTCACGTTCAGTTTTTTGACGACGGATTGCACGGCCCAGTACACAGGCGAACATTATTCCAGTCAACTGAAAAAAAAGCAGCCAGTCAAATGATATTCAACTCAGCCAAGGTGAAATTAAGATAAAATCATAATACATTATACATTACATACAAAAAGTTATACAAAAAAAAAAAAAGAAAAATTGACAATTAAAAACTTTCAATGTTGTTCTTGTTATTTAATTATTATTTTGGTTCTGATTTTGTTTTCTTTGTTTTAGGTAAATGAGCACAAGATTAGAAATCATAAGAAATCAAGTGAACTTTACTTGGACAAGCGTAATGGCCAATGCGGCTGTTCCTATGTAGAGGGCACTACGACTAATGATCACACCGACTCTGTCAGAGCAGCCCATCCTGTAAGGGTCCAAGCACTTTTCGTTACCATTGTTGTCATTTACTTGAATTTCATTGCAGCATGAAAGTGGAAGACTTGAATTGTCAGGCAAATAGCTGTACCAATCCTGGCTATTGTACAGTCCACAGCATTGTAACTAAAAATGAAAATTGAGTGTACTTTCTGTAAATCATTTTTTTGTGAAAGATTCTAAAGTTGCCAAGTGTTTATAATTTGTTACATTTTTTTGAAGGAAGTCCAAGGCTTCTTTGTTGGATTCGTATTTAGAGTAGCCATGCATAAGGTGTACCATATTACGTTCCATAGACTGTCGGATGTAACGTTGCGACGCGTACGCTGTCACTGCTGCAGCTAATTCCAATATTAATACCAGCGATAACGAAACTGCAAACTGAATTTTGAATTATCTGAATAAGTTTTGTTATCTTACGGTTCGCTCTTAGTCATGTTGTTTTTCTCGTCCAAATTTTAATGTTAAACTTTTTGTTTAAAAGAAAAACAAAAATAATAGATGATATTTCGAATATTAAATAAGTTATAAGTTAGGTAAGTGTTGTTTTTCAAAATTGCAAATCAACTTTTTTTCATTAAAAACTTTTTGTACCATTTAAAACCGGCTTTAATATTTGCCAACTTTTTGATCTAACTTATTGTAACTTCGATCACTGTAGATTTGTCGTACTTCAAAGATTAGATATAAAAGTATGTTAAAGACAATAAAAATAATAAAAATGATGATAAAAAGAGCAGATAAAAAGTGCACACAAAAGGTAGCACAAAGTGCTGTTGCAATACCGACCACCAGGACCATGCAGGTGCTCTCTTTGATAGCGCCACAACATCCGAAGAATGCAATGATGAATATAAGCGCTCCGACGATGATCAATAGCGTCGCTGGCGACGCATAAGTCGGCTGCAAAACGTACGAGAAGTCATCGTAAACTGCATATATCGTTGTGCCAACCGACACGATCATAACACCAGTCAACTGAAAACAAAATGTTCATTCTACAGAATATATATATATTAACAATCATTTTATTCAAAATTTTCCATGAAAAAAAAACTGAAAGTAATTTGAGATGGAAAATAATTAAGGATCCGAAACAGATGTCAAACGTCAACCGGACGTGAATTTTAAATGCGTTTAAAATTTTCAACGACACCTACGGAAAGTTCTCTTATTGCTGTCAAATCTTTTATTTTCAATTGTAATTAATATCACATTGATTGCGTTATTTTCACTTAATTGCTCGCAATATATAGTTGGTTTTTGCCTCGTATTATGTCATGCCTCGCTCTTGTGCGTTCCATCGTTACTGGAAACTATTTTCCTCGCATCATAATTTCATGATAAAAATAAATATTACCGGAAAAATTACGTCGAATTTTGTGCAATGTAAGAAAATGAAAAAAAAAAAAGTTATCAACATTTTCGAAGTCGTCTAGACATTTATCAAGTTTTGTCACATGACCGTAATCAATGATAGATAAAAACAAATTGTAATACACACCACGAACAGCAGATTTATAGCACATAAGAGATATTTGATGCATCGCATCCCAAGGTTCAGCTGTCCGTCGATCGTCATCTTGAACGACGCAATTCGCGGTTGCTCAGAGACTGTGTTCTTATACTCGCGATTACTATAATAGCTAACACAACACTGCGAGACCGCAGCGAGTCACAATTTTGAACTACCGATCCCCTCCTCCTGAGCTTCTCACGGCCACGTACTATCAGGTAAAATGTTATCTGCTGATAAATGATTGCGAGGTGGCCGATCGGTTTGTTCCTTTCAGATTATCCACGTACGAAATTGCCTCGTCAATCAATTGACTGCTAGTCAAGTTGAGTCATTGATAAAAAAAAACTGAAGAATAAAACAAAGATTCAAATTTGAAAGAAAAATTTGGGAATCAAAAGTAAAAGCGAGGTTGCATGAATTGTCGAATCAGTTTTATTATTAAATTTCCAAACAAACACACAAAGGTCTCTCTAATGTTCAAAAATATGTACAACTTGGTGAAGTTGAATTTTTGCTTTTTGGGAATCAATCGGGTTTCATGCCGCACATAAATATACTATTCGATGTATACAATGATGGATATTCAAAACAGGAACTTATATTCGATGTCACACGTTTAGGGATAAATCTTGTGTACAAAATATGAATTCAAAATGAGGCACTGAGAAAAATGAAAGTGCGATGCGATATCAATATGACAAGAGTGTGCAACTGAATAACAAAATACATTTCGTGTCCGTCCCCGTCGGCGTTACAAAATTACAGAACATTTTCATATCTGCAGTTTCTTAATAGTAAGGTTCTTTCTTTTTTTCCCCTTCATTTTTTTCCGTTGAAAAAATTATTTTAAATCATTCATTTGCTACAAGTCGTAGAAACGGCGCATTTGAAAAAATCACATTGCAAAAGAATTGGTCAACCTAAGGTGCACTCAAAGTTGCGAACCGAGGCTTGAACCTTTGACTTCGGACCCGGTGCAGGTCGTGCGTACCATCAGTTGCAAAGGCCCCCATCACATCGGTGACTAAAAGTACTTTGAAATGGCACACACATCTTGTTGTTTTTTTGACACATCTTTCTTTTTTGGCATATTTTTCAATCGGCGTGATGTTGTTTTTTTGCAATATATTTTATTTAAGTTATGACGTTTGTTATTTAATGACAGCTTTTAACTCTAGACGGTCTCGTAATTCCTCTTGATAGCTCGTGCCAAGTAGATAGAAAAGATAATACCAATACCCTGAAAGCAATAATTCATTTGGATTAAAATTGAATGTCATTTGAATTTACAATTTAAGTGTTCAGTTCAACTTTTTAATTTTATTTTTATATTCCTTTGTAGATGTTTCTCTCACCTGGAAGAAAGCAACTCCCAGAGCGACACCGCCAAGTTCTACTGCATGGGATGAGAGAACTTCTCCCAATTTTTCTAAACATCCAGAGTGCCTGTAGGAGATATTGAGTGTGCAGACGCTGAATCCAGGACTGTAGCAGCACGAAGATGGTAAGGTATTGTTTCCGGAAATTGGGAGCCACTCCGTGGCGTTTACGACACCGCAGCAGTCAAGCTGGAGACAAAATAATCAGATTAATATCAAAAGAATGAAAAGGAAACACAAAAAATTAGTCGACCATGTATGCTCCATATATGATCCATAAATGGTTGTCTATAAAACAAACTTCATTTATGTGTAATGTAATATATAGAGTCATATAACTGCTTAAATTTTGATTGAGTTATAAATGGACCATATATGTGCCATTTATGGAGTCATATATTTTTACTTGGGCGAAAGAATTTTAATATATTTCTCACATTCATTTGCACTTGATCCCAGAGAGTCATAGAGGCGTGTCCAGGGCTGTAATTTTTCATACTTTCGGTCATCTGTTTTTCAACAACATCGTGCACTTGGTCCCTCAAGACGTATCCAGAAATTCCTCCAGCAAGCTCGAGGATGAAGATCAGAACCAACATAGATGTGAACTGTAAATGATTCAAAGTGAGGATTCAAGTTTTTGTTATTATTTTGAACTTTTTAAATTTTTAAGAGTTAGAAGAGGTTTAAAGTTTGTTTAAAAATTGGCTCGTTTAAATTTCAGGGTTTGTCGGCAATGGTAAAATATTAAAAACAAACTCACAGCCAGGATCATGCAGTAATTCTCTCTGACCGCGCCGCAGCATCCGAAGAAGGCGATAAAGAAGATGATGATACCAGTCGCAATGAGAAGATTTGGCACAGACAGGAATTGGTTATCGTTGAGGAAGTCAAAGTACTCCGTGTACTTCGCATAGATGACGGATCCGGTGATTAGCAAAATCAAGCCAGTGATCTGTAAAATGAGACGAAAAAATGTATCTTTACTTCGCTGCAAACTTGATTTTCAGCGGTAAATGAAATTTAAAGTTGTAAATTTACTTTCTCCGAATCCCTCTCGGGGTAGGAAATTTGTTTGATCATACACCACTATCAGCTTATCTTTCGCGCAATAGATAAAATTGAATTATAAAATTTTCAATTTTATCATGAAAAACGCTTCGACTGATTTGTAATGTTTGCCATTTTCACATTGTTAATTGTTTCAAGCGATTGAATATTGCCGGAGTGATAAGTCGATAAATTTTATTAGCTTGATGATGTCGTTAATTAATTTGTAATTAACATTATGAATTGATTTCTATTTTCAACGCTTGAAACAGTAATAGAACTTTCTGTTTTTTTTTAATTGTTTTGATGAATGACGACAATATCTACATGACTCATCTTTCATACAGAAAAAAAATAGATAAAAACGTGACAATTTTTTCGTCACAAAACTCAATATTTGAGTCACCAATTTTCGAGGGTAGGAAAAATTTCAAACAGATTTTTTTTTTGCAAAAATTAAAAAATACTGTTGGCTTAGTTAAACACAAGATCAATAGTTTAACGCCAAACAATGTCTTAACCATCATCTAAATTTGCATGTCTTCGGTCTTTCGAGGAAAACAAATACTCGTTGCCTCGCCTTTTAATTGTATAAGGCTTCGGTAACCCATTTCATTAGATTTATTGTTACAATTTCTGATGTCGATAGTTCGATTCGAAGTTCAACTTGAAAAATATTCACTCCTTTCTTTCGCAAAATATTCGCACGATAGTAAATTGTTGAAATTAAAAAAATGAGTGGGATACGATTATTCATATCGAACAAAAATTAGCGAAAGCAAATAATAATAACAAATGTAGTTTTAAAATGAATTGTAAGAAAATTTTCCATGTTTGAATTTTCTAAACGTCTTTTCATTAATTCGTAATTAATTTACTGTTCAGACTGTTTTTTTTCGGTTCGTTTTGCATGAGAAACAGAGCCTCATTGTATCCAGCGAGCATGTGCGGTATTGTCGCAGCCGTTATCCAATAGCTGCGGTGTCCGAGCGGTTAAGGAGATGGACTTGAAATCCATTGGGTTTTACCCGCACAGGTTCGAATCCTGTCCGCAGCGATTTTTTTTTCTCAACTTGTCAGAATGACGTCATAAAAATAACATAGTCATGCATAATTTTTTACGCGCGATGAAATAATTTTTATTCTAAAGAATTATAAGAATTCAATGAAATATAAAGAAGCTTTTTATCAGACAAAGTTAATACAATTGCGTAAATAATACGATCTGAAGAATTTGAATTGAATTGTGCTCTCAGTCACTTGATCTTATGCATAACTTTTTTTTTTCATATCACAGTTCTTTTATTTCCTGAAAAAAAGCAGTTCAAGTCGAAATTTCTATGACTACTTGTAAACTATAGAAATTCCATGCCAATATTTACTCGCTCTTATCAGTTTTATTTTTAAAACATCCTTGAAAGTGACGAAAAAGAAAAAAAAGGAGAAAGAAATGTTTTTTTGTTCCATTCTCAACAATATTGCACGCCTGTTGTGCTAACAGGTGACTTGGTTGTTATATTTTTCATCTTGCAATCTATCGATTGGTACCAACATTGTTACAATTGGTTATTGTTATTAAAAAAAAAAAAATGATCGTAATGCACTCACCACGAACAACAAGTTGAAAATGAACATAAGGTACTTGACGCATTGCGAGCCCATTGACAGCTTCATCGTGGACTTTATATATAATATTTTTCTTTTCGGCACTAGAACAGACACGAGATTTTTTATCACACTGGCGAGCGACTAAAACGGTGTTGAAATTGGGAAACAACTGCGCTGCCAGTAACCGGGGCACGAATCGTGCGCCTTGTAATCAGACGATAAACACACCGGCGCACTGCGCAGTCGATTGTGAGAAGCGTGCGCCACGGAACCACGTTGACGACAGATACATACTCCGATACAACAGGTCTCCCTGCGGTTTTTCGTTCGCGAGCACGCTGGGCCCAGGGGAGGGACCGCGCCAATGCCAAAAGATATTCAAATTTTTTTCCTCACCATTGGGCAACGACTTGTTCTTAATCTGAATGGAGCATGTGGCGAGCGTGAAAGTGCTCCGTTTCATAACTTGTATATTTCGTATTTTTATTTTCATCCACTTCAATAAACAAATTGAACTACGATCTATTTTTCAGTGGCTCTTATCTGTTCGTTCGTTCATTTTGCACAAACATGTTCACATGGTCAAGTCTATCTGATTCATTTTGAGATGCATATTGCTATTGCATTTTTAATACAGTTTTGTTGCGATTAATGTTTGAGTTCGCGTTTTTGTTTTGCAATGCATTCGAGATGCATTTTTGTTATTATGTTTTTAGAGATGCATTTTTGCACTTTTAGATGCATTTCAAGTCCATTTTAGTTGATGAATGACTCAGATGCGTTTTTTTATGCATTTGTATTATACATTTCAAGATACATTTGTGTTATTATGCATAAAGATACGTTGGTGTTATTATGCAAGTGAAGATGTCTTTTAGTTTTTATCCATTTTCGAAGGCGCATTTTTTCTTTATGCATTTTTAGATGTATTTAGTAAGGAGATAGAACTGAAAAGTTGAAAAATGTTTAAAAAGTATCCAAACTGATTTGTATATAGTTTTGAAAATGATATTTGAAAATAAATTTTGATGCAATATATCATTATGTAATGGGTAAATCAGAAAAGTTGCTCCAGGGTCAAGTCCAGGATGATTTTTTTTTCTCATTTGAAAACGATGAGCAAACTTTTTGATGAGAAAATGCCTAGAATGACCTAGAAAAAAAGGAAATACAATTAGACTTATCTTTCACACTTAATTACTTAATGGATTCTGAAGAATTACAAAAAAGTTAATTTAAACTTTACAGCTTTTATGACTGGTCAAATTTTGGTTTACTTTTTTTTAGGCTCAATCAGTATTTTAAAAAAATACTAGATTTCAAAAATAGATTTTTGTATCAACTTGTTCTATTGTAAAATAAATCAATAAATAAAATTCTACAACAACAATCTTGAGCTTTAAGTGAAAATTCAAATTGACAAAAGAAAGAGAAAAAAAAATAGAGAAACATTCAAACGAGAGAAGAAAAAAGAACGATTGAATATAGCTGTCACTGATTGACATTAAGGAAGGTAAACAACGAGTCGAACCTGTCAAAATATTCAATGACCAAAAATATCATCTGCCGAGACGAAAATAGTTGTATGCTATGACTGCATCGATGAGATCTTCGCCACGTGCCAATGGCTGTGAAGAAAATGAATCCCTCAGTCTTACTAGATGGATACCAAATTTTTGCATGGGCAAGTATAGTCTGGATCGGACGCGGTGTGCTAAATGAAATGACCAGTTCATGATTTTTCTTATAAAAGTTATTTATTACAAAACGTATACTTTTGTTAAAATCGAATTCAATATCTTGATCTTACAGCAAACAAAAGTCTGTTTCGGGATACAAAGAGATAGAGAGTTAATTGAACATTTATTGAATTTTAAAAGTTAAATAAGTAACTTTCATCTGTATTTACACTGATTTAACAAACTTATAAAAGTATAAATAATTGTTAAAATATACATCATTTGGATGGAATTAATATCCGAGTGTTCCAAGCTATGCACTATTTCATGTCAAGTGATGCACATGCTATATACATGGTTTATGACTTGTTTCATATTTACATACAAGTTATATATTAATGCTTATTAGCTTTGTATTATTCTCGCAAAGTGTATCAAAATCAGAAGCACTACAATCAGCTGTTGTATACGGGTATCCCTCGCTTAACACGGTAGTTTGGTTCCGGCACATTTTTTTATTGAACATCACAGATCTTGATTTCTTTACATTTAAAATAAAATAATTATATTTTAACATCATTAAACAATTTAATTTTTATAAATAATAATAACTTATTATTCCAATCAACATTGAAGAGCGAAATAAAAATCTAATAAAATGAAACATTTAGTTGTTTGCGACTCTAGAACTTTTACTCGGAAGTTTGCTTGAAGCCGAATCAGCAGGACCTGCTTTGGCGAAGAAAGCTGTAACTTTTTTGTTTTCTATTTTGTTGTTGTTGATTATAAGAATATTTAAATTTTTCCTTATTACATTTAATTCGTTTTTTAGTACAAAAATTTTCATTGGGTCAAATTAAAATTAGCAAATTTCGCATAACACGATTTTTAAATTGCGGTCCGCGTTATAGAGAAACCGCGTCATCCGAGTGCCGCGTAAAGCGACGGATACCGGTACATTTTCATTGATTTGTTCTTTAGCGTCTAAACTTTTGGACAATGGTTTATAACGTTTTGAGTAACTCACTTCGATGGCTGAACGCATCTTGAAGCTGTCATTTCAAAAAGCCAAGAGTTACGTTTCGAGAGAGACAGCTAGAAGATGCAAGAGTTATAAATCAAAGTGAACCAAGACTCAAATTAAAACACGATTCCATACGCCGTTGCATAACAATTTTCTTTAAACGAATTTCTCAGTACAAACATAACAACTTTCTCAAACTCAAAAGAATTTTAAAAGACATAAAAAAATAAATTAAATTCATTTTCAATTTATTATTAAATCAAAGAAAAATTGATTTCTTTATAAAATAATCAAAATTCGAATGAAAAAGAAGCAAAATCGTTTTTATCTTTTTCGATTCTATAAAATTAACACGATGACTTTGTATGGTCATTTTTCAGATGATCATAATATAGTTTCTGTCTAAATAGTTATTGATCTCGTTGATTACTCCTTCAGATGTATCGTTGAGGAAGGCAATCTGTTTTCGTGAGAATTTGATTGTGCATTCAAAACATATCCCTTGCAACGAGACGACTGCGATCGGCGGCTACTGCATCTCGGTCGAGTCCATCGACGATAAAGAAAATGGGTTTCTGGTGAATGTCTCATCTTCGTTGACTGTTAAAGGCCAATTCGGTGGGTCAAAATTAGTCAGTTCCGCAACACTTGATCTCAATTGTCTGCAAGAAAAAAGAACCGAGTAAGGTTTATCCAATTCAAATAAACTATTTTGGGACAAATTATTTTGTCTTTTGATTTAAATTGAACTTTTTATTTTATTGAATGTGAACATTGAATGAAATTTCCAACTGATTTTCTTTTTGCAGATTTTTGTACACCGACAGTGGGTACCATGAAAAAGAGCTCACAGTCACTCTGAACAAACAAAATTGCGCGTACGAAGTGGCGATTAACAAAACTTGTCCCTGCAATAAAGTTAACAAACATTTCGAGATGCCCGCATGTCTTTGCAACAGGCTTCTAAGCGAAGGAGCGAACATCATCCTCTCAAGATACTTGGCGATCAAAAATTTTTCTGGCATGTTTTCCCTTCAAAATTTGAATGAAGAGGGTCGAATTGTCTCTTGCGATTATGTACGTCCAATTTTTTTTCCTTTTCGTATCTATTTTTATTTATAAATGAGAGGTAGTAATAAAATTATTTGCTGATTTTCCTAGCGATGCACAGCAGCGGAATGCAAAGTTTTGCACGGGCGGTGTTCAAATGTGTACACAGTGGAGCGCAGGATGATCGACGGCTGCGAAGTACAAATCATTGTAACTTACATGAGTTCCAATGGCAGGATGCTCAAGCATGATTGGCGAAGTTTGCCTTATGTCCTGGAAGTTAACCCATTGCTCTACTCAGAAACGAGGCGCGGTTCCTCGGATTGGGAAGAAGATGTACAGATGATGTCCGAGTATTTGAACGACAAGGTGATAAATTTTATTGGTGAAATTTAATGATAATGAATCATCCAAATCATTATTTCTGACCTACATTAAACTTGCGGATGAATAATTTGGTTGCTTCGAAATTGACATTTCAAAGTTTGGTTACATTCTCAGGGGTCACAGGTCGACTATCTAGCCGAACATCCGGAAATTAAAACTTTGATTTCGGATTATGTGCAGACACTACTTGCGGGTAAGTTGACAAATCGATTATTTCTAAAAATAATAATTGTCAATTAACGTCCATTAATATTTTTTCTTTCTTTACTTCTTTTCTCTTTCTTTTTTACTCTAGTGAAACCTGCGGAAATTTTGATCTTCACTTTGAAACACATCTTGAACGCTGCAAAGTGCGAAAATTTGATCGGAAAAGAGGACATCCTAGAAGGGGAAAACTTAAAGCAAGAGATGCGGCGGATCTGCAATCTGTGTGGGATCTGCATCGATATCAAAACTCCTGCATTTATGGTAATAATCAAAGCTCGAATGCTGATATTGAGTTTTCAAGGCGATGAATAAAGTTCAGTGTTTATGAAAAATGAGTTGAGGTCCTGTGTCAAAAATGAATATTGAAAGACTAAATAAAATATATCAGGCGATTCTTTGCAACTATATGAAACGCCTGATATATTTTGTTTAATGTTTCAATGGTTAATCATGAAACAGGACCTCAACTCGTTTTTTATAAACACCGACCTTTATTCATCCCCTTAAATTGTCAAAACGTCCTGTCTCTCGCTTATATTGGCAATGTATTTTCACTTAAATGTCAACATATGAATTCAGGATTGTATGAAAATGAGCACCTGCAGCTTGGATTCGGTCTGCGAAGCGGCTTGCGACGGCTGCGGAGACTCCGCTGAACAAGAATGCGAATGCGAGTCAGAGTCCAGCAGCGAGAGTGCATTAAGTTGCAGCCAGCTGAGCACATGCAACCCAAAGCCAGAATGTGTCAAAACTTGCGAGGGTTGTCAGGATGTGGACCGTTCAAAGTTGGAGCCCTGCGATGAGCAAGAAGACTGCCAAGACACCTGTGCGGGTTGCCAAGTTGTTGACAAGTCCGAGCTTAGTCCTTGCGAAAGTGTACAAGGTTGCGTGGACATGTGCACGGGGTGCCAGAAAACCGAACTTGAACCCTGCGATGTTCAGGATGATTGCGCAGAGACCTGTGAGGGTTGCGTGAAACCGGAAAACGAGCCTTGTACAGTCAAAGAGGACTGCGAAGGGGTTTGCGAGGGTTGTGTAAAACCGGAAAACGAGCCTTGTACAGTCAAAGAGAACTGCGAAAATGTTTGCGACGGTTGTTTGTAATTGTTTTAAAGAGATTCATACGTACTTGTTGGTCAATTCCTACTGGGTTGTAAATCTTTTTGCGGATTGCATATCAGACAAAATGCCTGTAAAAGATAAACGATTTAGATCGGTGATAAAAAATTGTATAGTTATTGTGGGTAAACAAGAATAAGTTTTTACCATGGACTCATCATCGTTTGGTAAACAGTCGTCATGAAACACGTGTTTGCAATAAAAAACATACAAATTTCTTGGTTCTGAAAAGAAAAAGAATAATTCTGGGGCTGTGAGGAAAAACCAGTTAAGTGCTTTTTTGTACAATTAAATTAAAAACATTGTTTTTTTCTCTACTTCTATAAGACGAACTCAAAAAAGAGTTTCTATGGGGACCAAAAAACTATAATTCACATGTTTTAACATTCAGAACTCTAATT
>JAPYZS010000462.1:48783-104124 GCA_030522925.1 Trissolcus japonicus
GTTCTTTGTTTAAGAAAATTATAGTTTTTTGGCTTACCTCTGATGATGATTTTTCTGTGACATGCTCCGCACAGCTGGTCATCTGAAATAATACGCATTGATGAATTTCTTTACAGTGTTATTTATTGATATCTTTGTTATTTCTTTTTTTGTAAATCAAAAACACACCATCAACATAAACGCCCTTCCGCTGATTTCTAACAAGCTTTTCATGAAGATTGAAATAATCACTGGATAATATCTTTTTGCAACCTTCTTGTATCGACACCTGAAGATTGTAATCACGCATCATTTTGACTAGAGCTTTTTTCAAACCTGGAATTTTCAACGACGGTTCTATTCTCTGAACCATCAGTCTCGGATCAACATAAGTTCCAATTTTTTGTAACAGGAAAGTAATGGCATCTGGAACAAAAATGTCAATCACATTTCAACCACATTTTCAAAAACAAACAAAAGATAAAAAAAAAACGACATGCAAACCTGGTTTGTCTAATGAATAATTAATTAAATCGTTCCACAGCTCCTCGTCGTCGTGTTCTTGACAGAAAGTGATGGCGCTCTCCATATCATTCAATTCCCTTGTCATTAAAGCCAGGGCATCAGAAGTGTTTCCTATTCGTCCCAACAAGTAAACCATCTCTGGGTAATATTGCCTCTGACTGCAGATGTCCAGAGCTTCCTGAATCGGATAGTTGTCAGACCTTCGCAAAAGAGGTAACAACTTCTCTCGAGCAAAGTCAGCGTACAGTCTGACCAAAAGTCCATGATACTTCCCTTTCGCGTTTTTCGTATCCTTTTTGTCCAATGCATCTAAATACTGCAAATTTTGGTACAATTATACATCCCTATGAATTCACTCTAACCAACATTTTATTAATGAAAATACAAACCATGAACAAATAACGATGATTGTTCTGTAATTTCTGTACAACAACGTCCGAGGGCACTCTGTCTTTTTCCAAAAAGAATTGTATCGCTCTCTCGGCGTCCAGATCCATCAGTCCTTCTATCATGTCGTAAACCGAATTGTAAAGTTGGTGCTTCTGGATAAGTTGGAAGACGTCTTTGTGTCGCAACTTGAGATACATCGCCAAGGACTTGTCATACTTCCCGTCGTGGCTATACAAAATGGCTAAGGCTTCTAGAAGTACATTGTGGCACTGATTGTGCACCAGGAGGTGCTCCAGAACTCCGTTCACAACCGCCGTCACCGTGTAGAGCTTCGGCGACCATTCTTTCACGAGCTGCAAAAAGCCTTCGGGGTCCATCTTGAGGTACTCGTACAAAACCATCTCGTATATCAGTGGGTCCAGTGTGACTTCGCCCCGCGGAAGGTAGGCGGAGATCGACCGAAGCTGATGAACCTTGGCGAATTTGTAAACCTTTGAAAAGTCGGAGAACAGAAATTGTTAGTTAGGCGATGTTTCAGATCGGTTAGAGACACTGAATCGAACGGTAGACCTCCCACCTCTTCTTCCCAGAGCTTCTTGTTCTGTCCCAAGATCGAGAGACAGAGTTTGCCAGCTTTTTCGTACTCGCCGCACGCTAACAGGTGATCCAGATAAACCCTCCCGACGTCTGTCACAGTGTGCTTACACACTTTGTTGTTGCTCATGGTAACTGCTTCCAAGGCCTTTTCGAATTTGTCGTGCGACAAAAGCCAGTCGATCCTGTCGTCCGCGTCGTACAGACTCGCAACTACCAAATCCTTAGGACTAACTATAAAAAACCTAGAAATCCAAAGCATGTAAATAATTCAACAATTGTGAGAAATATTTTGTACATTTACATTTTTTCATGATTTTTCCCAATTTTTTCACCTGTTCTCTTCGATAAGGCAATCTAAATGATAGTCATTGCAGCTATACTCCTTGTACCCCCTCAGAGTCAACGAGTTGCCACAAATGTCAACGAAATTTTGGTACTTGGGCTCGACGACGTGCAAAGTTGGACGCTGACTTTTGCCATCGCCGTCCAATTCCTTGGGACAACCAAATAGAAGCAGCTGAGATTCCAATGGCGCGATCCCGGAGGTATAAAAGTCGACTTGAAATGTGGAAACGGGATCAATGATGTATTCCGGCAGGTCACGGTTAATTGAATCCCTCATCGAACGTTTCTTGATCTGACAAATTCGAACTGTGTTCACCCATGCTATCAACAGTGTCCTGTCATCTGTCCACTTGAGGTTGCACCTGTAGTGTTCGGGGATTGCACTGAAAATAAAAAATTCAGGTGAGATTAAATAAATCAAGGAAAGGGAAAAGTCAGCTTTGTTTAGGGATTAACAAAATTACTCCAAAGATTGGGCCCATTTGATCAGTCCTAACGAACATCTTGTGTTTAAATTGTAGACCCGGACTCCCGTGTCTGAGGCCCAGGCTACGAACTGTCCCATCCAGGCTATTGAACGAACACCTCCCTCGGCTTCGTACAAAACTGTCGTTTTCAGCCGTGACAAAAACGTTTTCTCGTAGAGAATCAAGTTTTCGTCCCCTGAAACGTAGAAAATTGAATTTCAGCATTTTGAAATTGTGCTAATCGTCTGATCCGTTTCATAGTAGTGGATCTTCACAGACATATTCTAAATTTTAAAACTTTTTACTTTTTTATGCTTGGTGTTTTTTTAACTTGTTCGTCATATTTTTCGCACGTTTTTTACTTCTTCGATTAGTCTTTTCATAATTAAAAATCTTATGTTGTCCCTAGAACACTTGACGCATATGTGGCACATATGCAACATGTGTTTTTTTTTAAAGTGATAAAAACAGTTCGAACAAAACTGACTTTATTTTTTTACCTGTGATAAATCGTTTGCCACTGTTACTTTTATAAAAATTTGGATCAATGGCAATGCTTTTGATAAGACGACCCGTGTTTATATTCTGGTTATACTCCGAACTGTACAATCCGTAAACGAAAACTCTCCCATCGTCGCTACAAGATGCTATGTACTCTCCACTTTGGTCGATCGAGATCTGATTCACAGCAACTGCATGTGGTTGCAGACTTTTCGACTCGACTTTGTTTCCCTGGTGATCGAGGATGTGAATGAATCCCCAGTGCGAACCCAAACACAAGAACTGAAAACAAATTTATCAAATACAAAATGAGAAGAAAAAAAAATTTTTTTTGTGATATATTTGTTTTAATAATATTTATGTAAATCGTATATTTTTGAGTTAAATGAAAGTTGAGATTTAAAGTGGGACAATTATGTAACAATTGAATCACCATTTGGAGGAAAATAAGGATTATTCAATTTTGCAATTATATTTTGAGATTTAAAGATTTACCTTAGGGTGAACTGCGATACAACTGGCAGCATCGTTTTTCAGAATATTTTCCAGGTCGTTTCGCATCCTGACGAATTTGAGCTTCGGCTCGATCTCGTCCACTTCGGACTCTGAGTCATCCTGATTACTTTTGTCTTCCTGAAAGAAGAATAGTTTGTAAACGGTTCTTTACAATTAAAATACTTTTAACCTCGAAAAAAAATGTACTTTGTTTTGATTGTTGTCCATAGCTGATTATCTTCAGACCAGTGCGAAGAATCGCCAGGACCCACTTCGATCTGTCAAACTTGGAGGTTAAAATTAAAATCACAGTATTAAATAGCAGATAATACACATATTTCTAGAGTGATAGTCAGCTGTGTCAACTGAGAATGGAGCAAGTGTTGTGTCTGGTTCGAGAGACAGTGGATCGGAGCAGCCAATCAGGAGAGACCGATTGATATTTTTAAAAATAGCTGGGTTGTGATTAAAGTGTAATTTACATTTTTAAATAAAAAAAAAAATTCATTTTTTTCCGTACTTAAGAATGCTTAAAACATCAGGAATTCAATTTTGGATGAAAATTATTCAATTTATCTAAAATAATATTTTATATAAATTTATTTCAACTGGTGTCAGAACAAAAGGATTAGAAAACTAATTGAAAATAATTTTTTTCAGGTGGTTGTAATTTATTTTTGTTTTATTATTATTATTGTTCATCTCGAATAAACAGCGTCCTCTGGAAAATTATCATTTACCTTTTGTGCGAGAGCTCTACCTTTTCTTCTGAGATGACCGTTTGGCGGGAAAAATAAAAAAAAGTTTTTAGCATTGAAAAATATGAGTTACACAAAAAAGGAAGAAGATAAAAAAAGGAAAAATTTTATTTGAAATCAATTAAAAAGTAAGGTGATTTGTATAAGTTGTAAATAGTATATATTTCAAAACCCATCGATCAATGTTTGGATGAAGAAAAATTGAAATCGAATTTTCAATTGTGCGATTTCAGATTGGAAATCACAAGTTGGGTTGCAGTTTATTAAAACTAATCCGCGAGTTACGAAATGACTAAGGATTTTCTACAAGGCGCAGGAATGGAAATCGTGAAGAGTTGCAATAAAATATTCCATGCTTAATTACTGATACTGTCAAGACGCATCTTCCCGTGATCTATTGATCTCTGCAGTGAATCTCTAGCGCAATGAGTGGGTAACGAGCAGATGCAGCGGAGTTGCCAGGTTTTGAAAGCACGAGAGCCTCGTAAATGGAACGGAGAAAGTGGGAAATGGTACCTCGCGCGCAATTTCTGCGATTTTCTAACGAGCGTAGGTGGCCGTGCGATCGCGCCAATTCATACGAATAGCCGTGATCTTGAACCTCATTAATTTCAAAACAAAAAGGGATCATCGCTTTTCACATTTATTTTTTTCTCTTACTCATCATTATACAACTAAATTTGTCCAAACTTTTGCATCCCATCTTTTATTCCCTAAACCTAATCAATAAGTAAAAGTGAACCACTCGTCGAGCTGCAAATGTTTTCTCACATTAAAAACGATAACTTTTTGTTCATTTCTTTCAAAGTAATTTCTTTTAATTTTCATCTAAAGTGATAACCTTTTACCTTAATTATAATTTGATGTATAATTTATGTGCAAAATTGTAATTTCTGAAATGTTGAGAGTAAAGTTAAGTTTCTGTTTTGCAGATATTGAAAATGTTAAAACCAATGAACGAAGTCATTGAACTGGCGAGTAAAAATATTTGTACAACAAGAGTGAAGAACGGACACGAGAATCTTGTTTCGCATCGTTAAGAGAAATAATTGGAGCGTGTGATGGGCAGTACGATTAAGCACTCGCACTGTGTTATGATATTAATTTACTGAGACAACGGTGAAGTTCAGAAAATTTTTGTCGGTTAACGTGAAGCCACGGATTTTTTGATTCACACGATCAGTGATGGTTGCATCGGTGGCCATTTGACCCAGTCGTCTCTCTGCCATCCCACTGCTGTGTGCGCGACTGCGGAAGAATAATTACGAGCTGGGTACTTTCACCTTTAATGTGTGGAGAATCACTTAATTTTTATCCAGCCACAAGTAATTTTTGTATCTCATAAATTTTGTTACCGAGAGAACAAATTAAATTCATAAACTAAACAAGGAAGACTCATCATCTTTTCTTTCCTGAAGAAGAGAAAAATTATGAAGTACAAAAATGAACTTGTTTTATTTTTTATTTTATAAATTTATAAGCCAACAGTCTTGCGATTGTCATTTTAATTAGTTGAACTTTATTTTTGAAAATGTCTTAACTTATCTTTTGAAAATTTTTCAACTTGGTTCATATTCGCTGAATTAATTTGTTCGTTTATATGATTTGTTTTTTTATTCGCCAGGAAAAGAGATTCGGTATGATGACAATTTGAGACACGTTTTTTGATAAGATCGCCTGTTGTTGTGAAACAGATGTTTTGCATGACAAAAGTTTGCTGGTACGTTTTTACGGCTCCTGATGAAGCTGAGATTCATGTTTTATATCAACCTGGCAAAAAAAAGGCCAAGCTTCGCGTGTGTTTGACAAGAACCTTGACCAGGAAGTGGACATTGTTTTGCTTTTAAGCACGTCAGTGAAACTGTAGTTTGAAACAAATGAGTGCAATGATACTGAACTAGATCTCAATTGCGATGGCATGTAAAAAATTGTCAGCTCATTTAGAAGTTGTGTAAAAAATATCTCTAATTCAAATCAAACTAGAATTAGAATTGTTGTAATGCTGATTGAAGTAGTCAATTTCATTTATTGGTTTCAAAGAAATTAACGATAGAAAATAATAATAAGACAATTTCAGATTTATGTTAAATTTAATGGACGAATCTTCTGACGATCAACGATGGTTTCACAGAAAATACCACATCGCAAACACAAATATCATTCGGTCATCCTCTCTAACGATGATTTTGAATGATACATTGTTAAAAAAATGTATATAGATAGATGTCTCAACTAGACAAGTTAGCTTATGTGACTTAGTCACCTTGATTAACACTGACGCGAGTATTCTCAATGATTTCTTAGCTTCGACTGCCAGACTCTCAAAAAAAAAAAAAAAAAAAAATTTAACGAGACCAACTAGATACTTATAAGGAGTAAAGCTACCAATTATAACTATCTGCAGATTATCAAGTTGGTTCAAAATTTGTTATCTTCGACATCCCGGATTTAGGTTTTACCTTTTCAAAATGATAATTATCGGTCGTGGTTCTTGCTTCTTATCTTAAGGTGAGGCCTATTATCTGTCGTACTTTTAGTTAGTCAACATCTTTCTGTTTATTCATTCATTTTTATTCAATACTTTTTTATGTACAAAAAATTTTCTTAATTTCCGATAGATTTGGAAACGGGAATTCCCTCCTTGCTTAATTTATGATCGACGAAACAAAAATATTGAATTGGAATTTTGTTCGATTAAAGAATAACAGTTTTGATTGAATCTTGTAACTAATAAATCAACAGCGATTGAAACATTGTAAAAAAAAAGTCTCGTTATTTTTGGACAACCAATTTTCATTATGATTGTAAAATTAATTGCAGTCAATCTGATATGACACCACTAATAAATTATTCATAACAGTGTTTTTGTTTTAATTTTTAAAATATGCATCCTTCCTGTATCAAACTTATTATCAGTCAAAACTCATTGTACCAAGCACGTTATTTTATAACTCAGTAGGAACTGATTTCCATATCTCAAGGCCTGGTTTTGATTTATTAACGTCAATAAGGAACTTGAAGACACAATTTTTGGAACGCAAAATGTTTGTCTGTACAAAAATTCATAAGTAATATTATCCTCGTTTGGAGTTTGCAGAAATCTCCATCGTGACAAGATTGGGATCAATTTTGTATTCAACTTGCAACAACAAGCTGAGCATCAATCTTTACAAACTGCAACATCACGATATTGAAAAACGATATGATTTTCTCCTCGCGATTTACACCTTTCCAGATCAAACACACGAGATACACAAAAATTAGTAAATATAATTTTGCTTTGCTTTCATCAAACCGAAAAAAATGTATTCCAATTGTACAATTAAATTTTTATATTCAAGTTAATTTGCAAAGCACACTCTCGTGATTGAAACAACGGCAATAAGAAAGTTAAAATTTTGCGTAAACTACACTTATTAGATTACAGGCTTGGTAGCTTTTGATTACAGAGTGTTTATCCATGCAAATTTCTCATTTACAGGGATCATTTAGGATAATGGGGCTGTGGCGCTCGTACAATGAACTCCTTATTGCCAGGGCTGTCAAAAAGGCGACGTGTCTGTTGCGCCTAATTTGGAAGAATCGTCCTCCCAGAGCTGCATGCGAGTTGAAAGTAATGATATCTGGAGTTTAGAAAGTCAGAGCTGCAAATTGCGTTGCGGGGTACTCCACAATGGCTCCGGTGATGGTCACCGCCGGCTCCAGGTGGGGGCACCCCTAAGCTAGCGGTTCCTGGTGCCGATCTCCGCTCACTGCTCGTCCAATCGTCGAGCCATCCAGAACTCCAGTCGAAAAAGCTCAAAGGTGACATAGACCGCGCGCGGACAAAAATCGAGCTTCCTTTTTTTTCGTACAAGAAAAAAAAATAAAACACGAGTCAGATTGTTCTTGTGAAGCGCAACAAGTTGCAACTGGTGACCAATTGCCATGGAGAAGGACTCCGATTCCCTGGCCACGGTGGCCGTCGGCACCGAGAAGCTCGCGCATCCCGCGCACAGCACCTACGCGCCCAGCGAGGTTTATTCCACCTCGGAGCCACCACCGGTAAGGCATCAATTTTTAAACTGGGTGAAAGTTGCGAATGCGCGTCGAATCCACTGACATTCTATGCACAAGAATTATCTACCGTTCATATTTTTCATCTCGAACCTCTACACAATTATAAAACCGACATTTCATCCTCTGAGATGACCATTTTTCAAGAGAACCTACTTTTGATTCATTTTTTTTGTTCAATCTTAGTTTTAAAACTATTTTTTAATTCAACTTATTATTATATACAAATTCACGTAATTGTAACTTGTTTGGGTTCAATTTTGTGTTTAATTTGAACTTTTTTTACGTTTCATTGTAAATAATAATGTTCGAAGATGCGCAGCGAATAGAAACGAGTGGAGCCGTGCCAGAAGCGTGACGTCAGAAACGTCACACTTTTACATTTTGCTCTGATGAATTGTAACGAAGTCGCGCTCGAGCGGCTCCGCTCATTCACGCGCAACTATTTACGGTTTTTAATTGGCCGTTCGGCTCCGACAGGTGGTTGTAACAATTTGACTGGCTCGCAGGCAAAAGTGAACGTCGCCGAGCAACAATTTTCTATCACGTTCTGTCAATTTTATTTTTGTATCAATGTTTTATTATCCATGGATTTTGTTACATTCCGTCCATTTTATTGTACACCTGAGACCGAGAGATTGCTATCATGAGAAAAAAAAAGTTTCAATTTGAGCCGCGGGTCCATTGAAACGTGTACGTAACGTCGGGGGAGGCGAATCATGCGAATCTGCGTGTCTAGTCGGCTTTCAAAATCTGTAACAATGAGCTGAAATGGTTTCATGCAAATTTTTGCCATTTTCAGACCGTCAAGGCGACGAACAATTATACCGTTTTTGCAGCGAGCAACCGCGACCGTTTAACAATAGTTGGGCAACTGGAAAGAACGAGAAACAAAAAAAAAATAAACAGCCTCGGTTGAGTTATTTTTTTCTTTGTTTTTTATTTTTGTAGTAAAGTTTTGGTAAAAGTGTGCCTATTTGTCACAGCCGATGTAGTTTGGAGAAAATGTGCTCGCTAACGAAACGTCATTACGAACAAATCGGCAGAGCAATGAGCGCCTTTTTTTGCACACTTTCACTCAATATCAATACAGACTGGACGGAGCAAGCGTTTTTCTGACTCCACTGACGTAATGTTTGCGCGCGCGAGACAAAAAAAAACGTGAAATTTGCGTGATTATGAATTGAAAATGCGCGTTAAAAAAAAAGGTATTTGCTTCACGTCTTCGGTGTCTGTAGAAAGTCAACGTCTCGTTTATTATGGAGAGATCGCGCTTTGGAGCCTCTGTTTTTTCTATTTCTTTCCTTTATGTTTCTTTCTCTCTCTGTCTTTGAGTTATGGGCCGAAAGGTCTTTGACCTGATGGTCAAAGCTGAGGAATTTTACTCATCATTAATTTTTCTTCATTTTTTTTGGATCTTGAAATATCAATGTTTAGTTTGACAGATGAAAGTCTAAGATAACAAAAAGAAAACTAAACAGAAGTAAATATAAAGCTGTAAACAAAAATTGATGGGATGAAAAATAAATTTAAATGTTATAAACCTTGTAACAATGATGAAAAATTGAAAACTAAAATGGAGATTGAAAAATGGACAGTGATTTTTTTTAACTCGATTTTTTTTCTTTCAGTGAGAAATAAATTAGAATCGGGCAAAAAATTACGAAAGTCATAGAAACATGCTTGGCGTGGCAGCTATCTTCATTTATTATCATTCGATTAACGATAATTCATGCGCGAGGATTTGCAAGCTAGACTAATTTTACTTTTACGTTTGTGTGCATATGCGCACGTTACATTTTCCCTCGACCGGTAACCAGTAATTTTAATCGCCTATAGTTATGTACATTCGCCGAGCAATTTTTTCCATCCGTTTTAGAAATTCGTTCAAATGCGGTTTTTTCTTTTATTTTCATTAACAAGTGCGATTTGCCAGCGATAAGTTCGACGACTCGTAATGGCCACCCCGAATATGTACACAAGTCGGAAAAATGCGCTCAGAGGTCTCTTTCGTTATATTAAATGCGAATCAATTGAGTTCTGTCGCTGCTTCCGCAACCTGTTTTTCCTTCTTTGTCTGTTACATCCGCTGTCAACTTTCTATGGAAAGACCTTATTGGAATCAAATGACACGAGATCTGGAACAAGTTGGAAACCGTTTTTCATCCCAACTTTTGGCTTCTGAGCAGGGTTTTTGAACTCTGAAAAAAAGAAGGTGACTTGAAACACCTTATGTAAAATGAAAAGACGAAGAATGACTATTCAAACTGTTTACGATTATTCAATAAAATTTATTATGTAATAGGCCGGATTTCTTTGAAAGAAATTATTACTTCAATTGTGATTCTACGATTAATAGTATAATTTGTAAATACTCAGTTTAGTACAGAAAAAAAAATGTTGTGAAAATGAAAATAGAAAATGGGATTTCGTTTTGAAATATGCGCGAGCGTTTAAAAAAATATCCAAATGTGAAAAACATCCGCCAGGTATTTGCTTCGATAAGCGGCGGTAAACCGTTTAATAATCGCGCAAATTTCTCAACTTCCCGAGCATTGAAATTACCGGACAATACTGTTTTCCCATTCTTGCATAAGACTCAAGCGAGTATGAGTAAAAATTTTATTAATTATGAGAGGCGCTTTTGATAGCACCGCGCGCAGAAAAAAAACAACGACTTCTCAGAGAGAAACGACAATTTGAAATCGAATGTTCATTTTTATTTTATGCTTAAGTGAGAATGCACCGGGATTTTCTAAAACAGCGCGTTCTTTTTCACATAGAAAGCTCGGGTCAAAATCGAGTGAAATTTCAATAAACGTTTTACAGTCTAAATAACTTGTGGATTCTTGCGTGCTTTTTTATTAAATTTAATTAAATTTTTTACACCTAATTTTACGGATAGTAACAATGGACTGTGATTGAAGAAAAACCAAAAAAAAAACATCATGATTAACGACCAAACTTAAGTAATTGTTGTTGGAGGTTGTTAATATTGTTATAAAAATATTAGCGTATTATAAAAGATGTATGAAATTCATCTTTATACATAGAGCAATAAATTTTAACTCGGCAAATTGCTTTTCACGTGTAATTACGCATCGTTTCACTATATTCACAAATAGCACTTTGGAGCGGCGTTATATTAAAAAATATTGTAAAAAACATAAGAAGATGGACTACCATTTGTCTTACGCCGAGAATTATTAGAATCACGTTTAGCATTCAAAACCGCAAACTTTGCATATAATATATACGTAATGTCCATTGTGGATTTGGCTGTACCATTCCGAAAATGTGAAGTTCGTTTTAAGAATATAAAAAATTACAATGTTGGAATATAAATTACGAAAAAGGTATAAAAGAAAACGAACAAAACATATCATTTTCAAAACTTATCATTATCATTCTCTGTAAATTAAAAAGAAATAAAATACAAACTATGACAGTTGAACCAGATGGAAAATAAAATGTCCGAGCTTTGGAAACGTTGAGAAAATGAATCTGGAAATTATTTATAGTTGAGAAGAAAATTCTATACGTCATAAACACGTTAACAAATTCCACCTTGCTCCAGATGAAAAGTTACGCAGAATCGGACTCTGCTAACACACAAACATAATTGAAACTCTGATTAACTTGTTAATTAAAGTTATGATTTTAAAGATCTGATTTTTATTTTTATCAACCGGGGGGATCTTTCTTAGCCGCGTGGAGATGCAAGTTCACTTTCACCAGCTTCTTGCGTTCCGCACCTCGGAGCCGAAAAAATTTTTTGACTGCATCCATGTTGACTTTTGTTTAAGGCATCGAATGAGCTGCATCGAATGGCGTATCGGATGGGATGGCCTACTATCCCAGGAGGCCTCTCACCTGAGAGAGAACCGTCCATCCACATCGAGGTCATTTATGAATCATCATAACAGCTTCCCGTGCGCGAGAAGTTGGATCTTGTTTCTTTTTTTCATGACAGCGCGTATGTTAAAACCTTTTGTTCGCAGTCATACCACAGGATGACTATCAATCGTCAACTTTTCGTCCTCTGATTGTAAATCCTGGGGGAAAAAAATTCCAGCCGGTTCAAAAAGTCGAGAAAGTTTGTTTCAAACTTGTTATATTTTCTATATAAAGTGATAATTCAAACTAAAAAAGGGGGAAACAATCCTTGGTTATCATTTATCTCTGGAGCAATAAATGTGTAATCAATCACAAGACACTGTGAAATGAGAGAAATCGGACGTTTTTTCGGTTTCAATTAAGTTGTAAGAAATAATACAATTGATAAGTCGCAATTTTGTGCTGAAAAAGGTAGTTTCATTTTTTTTTTTTTTGAGATGCAAGAAAGAGAAATTTACGAAATCAATAAATAAATGGCGCGAGAGGTGAACGGCAGAGCGAAGAGTCTGCGAGCAAACTCGAGCGAATCCACGACTCCTTTGTTCCGCGTTTGAAAAGTTGCCTATATTTTAACAAATTGGCATCCATTGTGCCCGTAACCGATGAACTCTTGCATAACGTCTCGCAGAAGCTCCGCTAGGATTATTAACAAATCAGAAGGACTCTTGGAATTTTTTTCTCCTTGAATTTATTGTGCCGGCGAGACAGGGCGAAAATTAAGCGCAGCCACGCGCTTCGTTCTATGGGAAAAACAATTGTCTCGACGTTCTAATGAATGCAATTAATTTTGTCCTGCCAGCGCGGTTAACGGTGAACGGCTGGAGATGCGGTTTTGCTCTTGATTAGAACACGTTTTTTTTTCTCTTTTTTTTGCCCGATTAAAATAATGGACTAATTAATCTGACATATAATCGGAGGTCTGAGAATTAATAACCTTTAATTTCATAATTTCATTGAAATAATTCAATTTCTTAAAATAATGCATTAATAATTTCAAATGATTGAAAAGCAATTGAAATCAGAAATCTGTTATTTGTAAAGTTGTAATTGAACTTTTGATTGAATTTTTTTTCTTTCATTTTCTCGGTATCTAACCTGAGATAATTTTCAATAAGAAAATGACGGGGAAAATGACGTTGAAAGGAAAAAAAAAAAACAAGACAGATGAAACGATGAAATGTGTTTCAAGGCTTTGGTGTAGTCAATGAAGAAAAATCGAAATGAGAGAATTGTCACTGTTTGTCTAAGGAGAAATATTATTTTTTATTTTGTATTATATAAAACATGTAATTGCAATTTTCTCTCAATCTTTTTCACACGACTTTTTATCAGATCTTCTAGAAAAAAAAAGGAAAAGGAATTTTTTGTCAAATTAGATTATTTTGTCTAAGTCTGGATCAGAACTGATGGCGTAACAAACATTGCATATCATTGTGTGGATTGTGACAAATTTTGTTCCGCGGTTGTCTCTTGCATTAACAATCAACGTTACAGTTGTAATAAATAATCATCGTCGCGAAAACGCAGTCGCATAAACGATCGCAAAACTTTCTACAAACTGATTGCAATCTGAATGCTGATTGCAATGTGCGCCTGGATGCGAAAAGTTGAAATGTCGAAGGATGTGCCTTGGAATTGTGCATTCAAAATCATACATGCGAGACAAACTTTTATTAACAAAGTTTTATAAACAACAAGCGTTGTGCAACAATTGTAATCATCAAAATTCTTAAGACTAAAACCAAGTCAACCTAGAGAAACAAAATTGAATAAAAATAAAAAAAAACAAGATTTAATTTAAAAAAGATGTAAAAAAGTAGTAGAGATGTAGTGACAATTAGTCACGCGGAAATGTGAAAATATTTTCTTAGCCAGGAGTCGTGCGAGAAACGGCGATTACGTGTCGACGAAGTCCTCGACTTGGTTGGGTATCGAGCGTGATTCCGTTTTTCCTTTTTTCCGGTTTAATATGGTCTCTCGTGCGATTCTCGTGATGCATTTGCATTGAAAGTTTCTTAACTTGTAGGCGGCTTATGTGTCGTTATATAAAATGACAAATGTGCGATTGAAAATGCCACAAGGGGAGCGCGCTTCTCGACAAGATTTTTGCAATCGCCATAAAGCAGCTGCCTGTATTTCTATATATACCGTGTTTCTTCCGATGTCTCCATATTTGCCAGTCAACCAGTCGGAACAGATGAAAAAAGCAGAAATTGAAATCAAAACGGAAACATATCTGGCGCATGTATGCAGTCATATATGCTATCATATATGTTGCTGTATATGCAGTATCTCTTATGGAATTTAAGTTGTATATATTAATATTTATGTGTTCATATATGGGGCCTATATGTACTATATATATTTCTGTTTGTTCTCTTATGGGATTGTTCGTTGATACTCATCAGTTTCAAATTAAATACATCCGACTTTGCATTTCCATGCCATTCGTCATTACCATAAATTATTTCAAAATATTTGAAGCGGCAATAAAAAGTGTAACATTTGAATGACATTTTAATGCCAGAGCAGTATTGTAGTTGAACAATCGCAAAAATGTGCCAACGCCAGCAACGAGGTCAGTTCAAGCTACCTCATGTCTTGTTCCAAGATTCTTTTTTTTTTGTTTTTTTTTTTTCATCGGTTCTCATCGCGTTAGCTAGTTATGTGCATTACCCATCAGGTTACGCAATTGCGTTCATTTTTATTGCCTACACAAGTGCGTTTGCACAAAGTTCGTATCGCTCCTCGCGATACGAGGAATGTTACGAGCTCTTTGCATGCCAGCGCAACACTTTTCCTTCCGATTGATCGTCAGGGTTTTGGGAGTACGCATTTTTTGCCACCTAATATTATTCCTGATTCTGTGTTTGAAGAAGGTGAATTGACGTTTCCTGTAAGATGCGTTTCAGATAACTCAAACCACGATCAAAGATATGATTTATTGTTACGTGGCGATTGTTCATTAAGTTTCTTTTTTGTAAGAAAACCTTTTTTGGGAAATGTTCAGAAGAAAAATTGATTTATATTTTGTATACTTCAACTTGTATTTTCATTTAAAAAGTTATGCGAATAATCATTTTTCAGTCCCATGCTGTCATTTGAGTAATGTGATAGTGATACCTTTCAATTTAGATATCAAGCATTATCCTTGTCTGTCATACTGAGAACTTTCAGTTCAGTTCAGTTTCAAATTATAAACCCAATACAATTGTTACCATCTGAATTGTTTAAAATGTTAATAATTTTTGTTGTCGGTACTTGATTGAATCTACTCTGAAGAAATTAAAGTAATTAAAATAAACGGCGGGATCCGGTTGATAAGATGATTGAAAACCGATTTCAATTATAAATTATTGTACCCGACTGAAATTGATATTTAAATTTAGATTTTTGACAGGTATATTGGCATCTCGATTTATAATTTATGTGCCAAGTTGCTGACAACGCTCCGATCGGTTCGTGAGTCCATCGCATGTTCGCACTTCAGGAATGTTAATAAGTCACGAACAAAACTTTCATTATGCTTGAAACAATTTTGGTGGGAAAATTTATTCGATTGATGAAAACGCAATAAGAAAATGCCTACTTCCTCCAACTTTTGAGACCCGCCCTCAAACACTTTTACCGTCTTTAAATGATAAATACTTGCATATCTTTTCCATCCGATTTTCTCATAAGTTGTAATAACGATTGTTTTCCTTATCGCATTTTAATTAAATTTTTATTCATAAAAAAGGGAAAATTAATCACAATATGTACAGTCATAAACATTGAACTTGAAAAAAGTTATTATTTGAAAAAAAAGCATTTTTTATACAAAAAGTTCGTTGAAAAAATTGTTTTTTTTTTTCAATTTATTGATTGTCAAATAAAAGAATTGTTTGTATTTTTCAGGCATACATGAAGCCGTCAAAAAGTTCAGCGGTGCAAATCGCAAGAATCGCATCGATCACTCTGATCACGATGTCGTTCGTGCTAGGATTTTTCATTCTGGCGTCGTCTTACGTGCAGGCGCGAAACTCCTGCACGCCTGAGTCAATAGCTGCGATGCAAGCACAGCTGAGGCTTCGGCAAAAGGAACTCGACACTTCCGGTGCAACGAGCAACGGATATCTCAGGCAACTCCAGCCCGAAGCTTTAGTACAAGTAAGATTGTTGCACAATTGAAACACATCGTCACTCACTCGACTGTCTACGGAACGTCCATGACGAATAAATTTTTGTTATCGTCAAATGTAAACGCTCTTTCTCATCTTCCCAATATAAGTTTCACATACCGATGAATAAAAATAACTTTTTTTTTTTATTATTTGACAATTAGTCGTAAATGGAGGATAAAATCATAAAATTCAAAGAGGCCTCGGAGTTAATGGAAAAATACAAACATGAATGGTTTTGAAATGTTTTCAAACCCGGTTAGTTAAGTTTATGTAGGCATTTGATTTAAGTTTTATTTTATTTTTGAAAATTATTCAATGTTTTGATGAACTCATATATTAAGTTGTTGATTTAATATCGGGTTGTAGAATTAATTAATGGCAGTCGATCAGTAATTACAGATTGATCGCTAAAGATAAGAGAAGTGTGTTACAAGTTGAACGATCTATGTTTGATAATAAAGACGGTTCTAGAAAAACGGGACGGAGCATTAATGTGGCACGGTAAAAATTGCAATGATAGTTGATGTATAATTGCAATAATCCTGAGCAATAAAGAAAAAAAATTATAAATATCACAATTACACAATTTTCTAAATCTCGGAAGAAGAACAGTAATGATTATCCATCGATTAACTGTAATAATTATGCAAACAAATTAGTCACACAAAAATTAAAAATCTCATTTAAAAAAAACGCAAAACAGTGGGATGCCAAGAGAACAACATTTTTCAATGACTAACTCGGCAGATTCCACTTGTAAAGAGAATAAAAAAACGGTACTGTCCCGTCGAAGGACATCTAAAAAATTACATGAAACCAGATAAGGCCGCATCTCAGTATTATCATGTTAAATTGTCTTCCGTTAAATTAGGATCGGGCGACACAATCGCGTTTTCCATACGAGTGCACGTCCTTGTTCTCAGAGACTCGCGACTGTTTCTCAAGTGTGAATCAATTACCGTAACTACAATAAATAATTGACTTGGGATCACGTTTACACGATCAACAGCAGCGCTCTGGGTCAAACTTTTACTTGCTCCCCTTTATTTTTATGTGTCCGTTAGTCGCCACATCCTCGTTAATAGAGACATGTTAATCTTAGCCGATCGTTAAGTCCAAGTGAAACCGTGCAAAATGAGTACTTCAACAGCCGTGATAAAAAAGATGACACTGCAAATTATCGCCTTAAAAATTCGTCTCACGTTAAGACGTTTCATTTTATTCATTTAAGACAGTCAATCATCTTAAATTATAACACTGGATGTTCTGAAACAAAAAATTGTCTTTTGAAAATGATTCAAACAAAGTTAGATAAATAAATATAATAAATTAAATTGAGACGATCAAATTAATCTTAATTTGTGAAATTTGTAATTGGCTTAAGAGGTTTTCTTTTTTACTTTCTTAAATGAGGGATGTTAGTGTAGATATGGTCTGTAGAGGTGAGAGTCGGGGTAGCAAAATATAGTACACAATAAAAATAAAAACCAATGGTGAGATCGCAATAAAAGAACGCCTACGTTTGCGGAAGAGCTAAAAGAAATTGTTCTCTCTTCTCGGTGTAATCAATTTATCTCTCTTTCTCTTCCTTTTCGCTTTGCATTTGTTTGTGAGAAATGAGTTTTGTGCGCAAAGTTTTGTGATCTGGAAAACCGGCTGCTTCTATACTGATACCGTTCGCTTTTTTGATTGATGATTGTAACTGAGTTTACTTCGTTCAGGTGACATCGAACAATCCGCCGAAACATACTGATTGAATGGATTAAGATTTTTTTTTTAAATCACATCCATTAACTTTTTTAACGAAATTAATTTTAAATTGTTCATATAAATTACATTTTTAACTTAAAAGGTGGAGTTAAAAAGTTGAGAATAAAAACAAAATTTGATGAATAACATAAGGAATGAAAAATTTTTAAATGAACAAAATAAGGAATTAGTCAAATTTAAAAATCCATCTTAAACCGAGAACTAAAAGCTTTTTTTAATGTTATCGTGTTCGTTTTCGAATGAATAAAAAAATGATAATTATAAGTTTACTACCGTACATCAAATAACAAATATAAATTGTTCATAAAAACCTTGCACGTTCACCGACTCATAAAATTGCGTCGAAAACAAAAAAATAAATAAATAAATTTGAATCAAGATCATTGCATAAGAGGCGCAATCACGCGTTTATTTGTAATAGTTATGAAAATTGAGGCAACTCTATGCCAACAGATTTGGAAATATTGAAATTCTGACGAAACCGCGGAGCTGATTTGTATAAATAATGAGATCAAATTTAGTATCACGAGTTCTCGATTAATTTATTTATAAAAATATGTTAAGATACTATTCCCGGAGCTAATAACAATAAGGCAACGATTTCGGATGAATTATTCAGTTCTGAAAACATGAAACAAGGAAATGAAATTGTTTTAATTGTTCAAACATTTTGTTATTAAAACAAACAACATTTGAACAGATGTAAAACATCTAAATGTTCATATCAACGGAGTTAATTATGTGTTATATAATTTTGACAATTGCCAAGTTGAGTAAGCATTATGCAAAAAGATGTTTGGCCAAGTGAAGCAACTGGATCAATTTTGATTAAAAACGTTCAGAAGAAAATTGCAAATTTAATGGCATCGTTGCAAAACACACCAGATTAACTTTTAACAGGTAGCATGTAATCTGCTGCGAAATTGTGAATGGGTGGATCGCGAGGCATAATCATTTGCATAATGCTAATTGAACGATATTTTATAATCAAAAATTATATTTATCAGTTCATATTAAAAGCCAATCTTTTGATATTGTTTTTAATTAACATTGCAAATCGCAAACGTAATAAATGACAAACTTCTCGTTATTTCTCGATTGAAAATGTATGGTTTGAACGTTGCAAAACATGTGTATCGCTCTTTTGCTTTGGCATTCTTGTCAATTGAACTACAATGTTTCGCGACAGTTGAAAGATGCTGGTACTTTGATTCAAACGGTGAAAAGAACGGAAAGTGGGTTGTAACGCTGCACGCATCAGGTTAACGTTCCGCAAAAGATTTTCTCTCTGTAAAATAACTGTATTGTTAGTCGGCTGTTTAAGAGAAAACAGCCTGACCATTTATTTCATATCGAATATCAAATTTTTCAAATCCGCCCGAATTATAAAGTCCCATTCGTGGAGGTGACTTCCAAACTGGAATATCCTATCTTTGGAAAAAACCGAAGTGAAATTTCACCAGCCAGGTTTACATAGATAAACAAAAAGAGGGGAAGTAGAGATTAGAAAAAGAAACGGATAAACTGAGAATGTGCGGTTTGAAAAAAAAAAAAAAGTGACTCGCGGCATGATGATTTCCATAAAATGATACAATTTATCGCTCAAGTTTTTCTTTTTTGATTGAAATCATTAGTGACGTTAATTGTATAATGGCCGGTCAAAAAATTGCGCTGTTGCGTTGCATCAGTGGAAGAAAACGGAAACGCTCTGATTTCCGGAACGCTTTTTGTCGTTACTGTTGCGGTACTTTCGATTTAATAGCAAGCTCGTGTCGTTGGCACTCTTTATTCTTGCAAAACGGTCGTTTTTAATGAAACAACAAAAAATGATTTTAAAAAAGTCAAAAAAAAAAGTTTTTAGAAAAAAAGAAACATCAGAGATAGAGAGAGAGAGAGAGAGAGAGAGATGGAAAAAAGTAATTGCATTGACTTTATGAATAACGTATGTCTGGCGTTTTGTGCGCACTACTTAAAACGGTGATTATCTGTCATAATGCCTCGACTAATTGATAGTACAGCAGAGGGATCAGGGGGAAGTGCATTTTCTAAAGAAAGCCTTCGCAACTGTGAGTTAAAAGTTGGCTTTCAGTCCGCAAACACATGGAATTATTGCAAATTATGATTTGCGGTGCGTTTCTTGCGATACACAATTGTTTTATTAAGTTGATTGACACGCGAGATAAATGAACATTTTCATAATTTAAACTTATGGGCCATCTCGAATTGTCTTGCGGGCACTTCAACTTTTGTTTCATTGTTCCAAGTCAGTCTTCGGAACCGTTTTTACAAAATTCAGCATTTTTTTATTTTTCTCATTTTCTGATAGGTAAAATATAATATTGCTCAAGATTTTCAGTACTTTTTGTTGTTTTGAAATGAAAATTTAAAAACGAGTCTAATATATAACAGACTGATAGAAAGTACCGTTTTTCTGCAGCATAAAAAAAAGATGAGCTCATTTTGTGTGATCATCATCACCTTTTTCATTCCGCTTCAATTCCAATTGAATGCAAAAATTTATGAGCCGTTTAACACTTCGGATGAAGAAACTGAACAACGAGAAATCATTAGGCTTTTTGTCCAAAATCCAACAAATTCACAAATCTCATCGAAGTTGTACAAAGCTGTTCGACAATTTGTTTCTTTTGGATACTTTTTTCTGGTATTGGAGTTGCAAGACGCACTAGATTAGACGCCATTTTTCAAGCTCGTTTCTTCCAATTAGATTTTCGTCCCAGTGGCAGTTTTTTTTTAGCGGAACGAGAACTCTAGCGGAAAATTGGTCCAAATTAGCAACTGCGTTCGATCAGAGCGTTGTCCGAGCGGATCATCGTCGTTATCTCGGGCGTCTCTCGCGATGAAAGTTTTTATTATTTCGCCGAGTCAATTTAGTTTACAGTGAAAGTCAACTGAAATATAATTATCGGCTGCGAATTTTCTCACCGGTTTTCACTAAAAATGCAAAACGTTTAGAGAAAGTAATTATGGCACATTTTATTATGTTATTTTGTTTCTTCATTGCCCCGAGGAGGATTGTCCCGCGCGATTGTGAAATTACATCCAACAGTTGGAACTCGGAATGATTAAGTTGATTCAATTAGCGGTTTGTGCTTGATTGGCGAATTTCTGTCTTAACCGCGGGGCATCAGAGGGACAAAAAAGTTTCTCATGATTCGGAATTTGTGCGTGTGAGATTTGTGATCGTTAGACAATTTCGAAAGGGTCGAAAACAGGCCGGCCAAAAACAATCCAGCCCCGTTTTAATGAAATTCACGTTTTAGAATTAAAATTGCAAGCCAATAGAAAATCGGCTGGTACAAAAACAAAAACGTTTTTATGCGGCCGATACTTGTGAAAGACGTTATTTATAATCAAAGCGTGTTTCATTAATTCCAGATTGACTCTTGTCAATTAACTTGACCGTTCACTCCGTTTCTTGCTCAAAAGATCAGGTTTCAATTAAAACCTCGCGGAACACAAATTTTTTTTCTCACCGAAATAAGATTTTTCGCCAGTTTTATATACGCTCATGAGACGACGTCATGGAAAGTTGGCCTCTCATTTTTACCTAAGTGGCTGGTTCATTCGAAGAATCGTACACGTTGATTTGTTTGTTCAAACGGTCATGGCGTATAATTAATCTTATCTGGATCGTCAATTAAAAATATGCACCACTCTAATTACTTGTTAAGTACAATCATTATTTTGAATCACTTAATACACGGTTTTCTCTCAAATAAACAGCGATCAAAAGCGTGTCTTCGAACTGTATATATCAGGGCCTCGAAGCCATGAATTATAAATACAGTTAAGTCGCGAAATTGTTTTTCTTCCACCATCGTTGGCTGTACAATTTCCATATTCAATATCTGTGTCAATCGTGCAACTTCAAAAGACACGTTTGCAAAATCAAAATTCAGCTCGCAACCCGAAAGAGAGAGAAACAAGTTCGGGGACAATGAGAAGTAAGGGAACAGAAAAAAAAGATGTTATCAGTTGCCAAAATCGCTGGTCATGAATGCCGCCCACGATTGGCGTTGTAGGCTCTTGTTATGAGTTGCAAAACGGCATCGGAAAGTCGAAAGCACCGAGAACGTGACACGAAATTGATACACATGTGCATATGATTATACGCGGCATCGCGTCTTCCTAGTCGCATCGTCAACTCGCAGTGAAAGTGAATCAGCCAAGACGATGCGAAAACTGAATGCTCATTAATTGCAATCGCTCTCGATCCATTGGAGCGCGAATATTTGCAGAAAAATCGCAAAGTCGGCTTTTTTCTATTTTTCTTTAAAGCACAGAAGACCATGAAATCGATTGATTCGTCAGTTTCGGTTTCCAATCAGGCCCAAAGACTTCTCAGGTTCTCAGTTTAGAGAGCGGGGAAGAAAGTTGTCTTTTGTTTTTAATGTTTGTTCAAAAACATTTTTTTCTTTCAAACAAATTATGAGTTCAATTTGTTGTTTTGGAAGTTAATTGAATTGAAAAATAATGATCAATGGTTTATGGTTTCGGTTTCGACTGTCCCGACTGGAACTGGTCTCAGTGTTTCCTGCTTAGAAAACTAGAAAATTTTATTTGACAACTTGTAATGAAAGTTGTAACGTAATTCCATTCTTTCTGTAGTTGTAATTAATAACTCATCTAAATGCCATTGGTTTTTCATTACAGGAGATTGTTGATCCCAAAGAAAATCTGCAGAGCTTGTCCGAGTCTTCGGTCACCAAGAAGGAGGTCTCGCAGAACAGTGCTAACAAGGTGCGAAAGGAAAACGAGGGTGCCAAGACTGATAACGAAAACGGCGACCACGAGGATGAAGACGACGATTACGATGAGGATGACTTTCCTCCGGTTCATATTAAATTGCCTCTGCAACTCGATCTGGACGACATCGCTGGGGTAACTTTGTTTTCCACTTAAATTTATGATTCACTGATAAGATAATTTTTCTTATTAGTAAAATTGCATTTGATAAAAATTAATGAAATAAAAATGAAAAAATATTAAAAAATCTATCATGTATGGTTGTCTAAAATGGAAAATTTTTTAAGGCCTTGATGCAACAAGCCAGGAGCCGTGTTTCCTGCGTTGTTGAGCACCGAAGAGCTGACGAGCTCATGGACGGTTCGGACAATCGGTTGGACAACAATACCGATCCTCATTTCCAACGACTGAGCGGCGAACGTGTGGCTATTTTGTGCGAATCTGGAAACCCTCACCAGGAGTATGTTTGATAAATTGAAATTCAAAAGAGATCATTATGGGTCTTATGAATTACGTTTTTTAATTTTTTTTAATTTTTCTATTGATTTTTTAACGAACTTCTTTTTTTTTTAGACAACAAGAACAGGAAATGATGACTCCAATCATCGTTCCTCTGGGAACAGTTCAGATCCCTCTGCAGCCCCAGGACGCAAACTACAACCATTACCAGGTGAACACCCAGTACCAAGTTCCCGACATGCAGCAACTGCCTCTGAGCGACAGCCGAAACTTGAACCACATCCCAGCAAATATGCTTCTTCCTGAACTGCGGAACTTGCCACACATCACGATGGAAATGAGACCACCTCGCATGAACAACCCGCAAAACCAGGAGCAGCAGACTCCTCAGGTACACTTTCACTTTCTCTTACAAATCTGTATCAATTTAAGAAAAAAAAAAAAAAACAGCTCTGAGATATCATTTCCATCTAGAAAATCTGATTACGTTTCACCGGTTTCACTATTGCCAGGATGAAACAAAAAATAATAATTGACACTCCTTATAAATCGTTTTCAGATGGAAATGCGCCAGATTCCCATCCAGTTGCGTCATTTCCCGATGGATCCTCTGAGGAACATGAGACCACCGGTGCCCCAGGAACTTCATCAGGAGCCACAGATGGCGATGAACTACCAGCAAGAAAGTCCGAATGTTGATGTCTACAGCCGGGATCAAACCGCAGGGATGATGCCGCCCCCTCCCCCACCTGTCCAGGAACACCAAAGAGTACTGCCCCAACTTCTGACTCCCGTCCCAGCGGAACAGCAACAACCACCAATGGTCCCTCAACAACCCAATCCGGAAGTGAGACCCAGATCACCCTTCCAAGGCATTCCGATTGAGATCCGCAGAATCATCCAACAGGTTCCTCTAGAAATCAAGAACATTATCCAACACATTACCGGCGAGGCTAGAGCTTTCCCTGTACCGATTTCTGACGAGAGCCGACGTGAGGTACGTACTTCCGTGTTTTTTGTTTCATTGCTAACTTTCAAACTCAATTATGATACTAAGAGAATATGAGAAACACAAAATAGGAGATACGAAAGTTGTGACAAAAGTTTTTCTTTTGTAGAATGTTCAGGAGTTCAAACCGTTCCCCGAAGAAGCTCGACCGATCCCACTGGGGCCCTTCCCACTGCCCATCGAGGTGAGAAATCTTCTGGAGCACGGAAACATCGAAGGACGCGTCCAACAACGCGAAGGATCCGAGGAACAGCAGCAGGAAGTCAAACCTTTCCCCGGACCAGAAGACCAGGGTGAGGAAGTTGAAAGAACTTTCCCGATTCCAGCTGAAGTGCGTCGCATTATTCATCAGGTAATTTGAATAACTTTTATTACCCACAAAGTCGATGGATAACTTTGCAGAATGACCCAAAGCAAAATTAATTGGTTTTGCAAAGTAAAGGCCCGACATTGATACAAAGTTTTTGTTATGCGATATGATTGATTGATTTAAATTGTTCAGGTGGTGGAAGGACGTGCAATTCCAATTACAAGGTTTTCTATGCCCTTGAGACAAGTTGAGTCTGTGGAGGTGCCAGTTGAAGCAAGAGCCGAGGTTACCGACGGTCAGGCCGCGGAAAATCATGACGAACAAAACCAAGGACGGCACCAGCAGGATCATGTCGTGATGGAACAAAGACGTGAAGAAACAGAAGAAGAAAATCGCCCGCATTGTACGTTGTTCATTGATCTCGCTTCGATAAAAATTTTACAATGAGAAATTATCCAGTTGATTTTATAACAATTTCAAGGCTGCTGTTTTATGTGCGATTTTTTATAATAGAGAATGAAAAATGTGTTTCAGATGTGCAGCCTCGATCTGTGCGTTCGGTTCCTGAGCCATTTGCAGTCCATCGTCGTGAGAAACGTGTCCGTCGCTGCGCTTGTGACTGCGCCTGTTAAACGAGCTGTTCAAACTCAAGCGCTTCAGAAAAAAATTTTTTTTTTTTAATAAACAAGATATAAAGTAACCGAGGAGAAGCGAAGATAAGACACGAAAATCGATGCGCTAAGGATTCAACTTTGCTGTTATTTTTTTTTCCTGAGGCAATTATTCGATGACAAATTCTCGATTCTGCGAGAACGATTTCAAGTTTTGCTTTCAAAACATTAACAAAAGCTTAAACACTAATTTCTTTTTTTTTGTTTCCCTTATGATTTTATCGCCGACGGTCACCGCAATCGTGCATAATGTAGATATTATTTCTAAGTTATCCTAATGTTTTTTTTGTATTGCATTCCTTTGTAACGGTATTGTGAACATTTGTAATATGTAAGGTGGTTTAATCGCAGTTATGAAAGAATAAATTTTATTTTTTAGTTATATGCGTCGGTGACTGGAAGCAACTCTTAGCTCCAAATTATTCGTGAACACTTAAAATTCAAGCCAAATTGAAAATCACGAGGAAACTTCAAACTGTGATTACAACTTTCAGTATCAAACAAATTTGCTATCAAAGTTGTTGGATTGTATTACCAATTTCGCTTACTTTTTAAATTTGTATTAAGAAAACTTTTTTCATAATATATAAGATGTTACTGGAACAGACTGTACATTAATATTTTTATAACGAAAAAAAATAATACACATAAAAGTGATGTGAAATTTATCAACATTGTAAATAAAAGTACCAAGCATTATAACTTACAAAGTCAATTAAACAAGTTTCGTCGCAAACTTGGGCCCTTCATTTTCTTCACTCGTTTTAAACCCAACCACAATGAACTGGACTCAATTTTTTTTAATGAAATACTAATACTATGCTTTTATTAAAAAAAAACTCGCATGCAAAAGTCGTACAAAATGATGATGATAAATATATACTGTGATCGGAACAATAATTATCTACTCAATAATGACTAATCAAAAAGTTATTCGCTCTCGCTGTTTTCACTCGACGAATTGTTTTTGTTGCTGTTGTCGCTCTTGCCGTTCTCTTTGTTCGTGTTCTCCTCACTCTCGGATGAATTTCCGTTCTCCATATTCTCTTCCTCCTCCTCCGAACCGGACTCTGATCCTGATGCACTGTCGGATTGACTGTCGCTCTCCGAATCGGATGAATTTTCTGCGTTTTTTCGTGCCATCATTTCTCTGAACTGCCGCACGGTTATTTTCCTCGGCATAATTTCTCGTAGAAATTCTAATGTGTCATTTGTTTGAACTACCTCAGCCAATTGTTTGTAATCCAAGCTGTTCTGGCTGGTTGTCTTTTTGGAAAATGCCTCTTTTGCAAAGTGATGAATAAACAGTTCCTGAAAACAAAAATTCAATTAATAAACAACACAAAACATCTCATAAATGACACGAAGTTTTAACAATTGTTTTAAAATTGCTTATGTCTTTAAGAATTTTTATATTGTGTAAATAAACAGCAAGACTTAAAAACATGTTCATGTAAACAAAAACAGTTCATGTAACAATTGTGCAGTTGAGAAACAATAACAAGTAGTGACAAAAGTTTTGTACATTTTGCCGTGAATCAAAAAACGTACTGTTGCTTTAACTACGAGGTGCAAACCATCTTGTCCTATTGTCTCAACGTTGGGAGAACTTTTCATAATGGTTTTCACCCTGCTGATAGGAAGCTGGAGCTCTTTCATCTTCGGAGGCGAGTCTTGAGCGGACATAACAACACAAGCAAAGTTATTTGTTGTCAATTGAAAAATGATAATCAATTGTATGAAATATGTACATGAATTAAAAATATTTGAAACATCAAGAGCACGAGTTTTCTCACAGTGTAAACATTTTAAGCGGTTAGACTATAAACACCAGCGGGATACGCTGATGACGCCATCTGTTGGAATGTTCAAGGTCAGCTTGGCCGGCAAGGTTGGCAACTAGCTTACTGACCGAAAATTCGTCTGTTAAGAATTGTTGCATTTGATTTCTTTGAATTTTTGCAACCGAAAATTGTTTACTTTATAATTTCAGTCAAGAGTTATTTATGTTTTGTGCGTGACTTGTTTTTTGTTATGCCAAACGGTCGTTCCTCGTGAGAAGTGAAGTTTTGAGGTTACATTTGTTTATGATCTGCATGACATTGAACAATTAGATGATTGTTTCCAAATAAATTTGACAGCATCTGGTGAAAATACTTATAAAATTTCGATCATTTTTCTTGATTCAGGAAAATTGACTGCATCGATAATAAATCTTGAAAAGTCACCTTCAGACCTGAGTCTGAGATTCGATCGAAGTTTATCGAGGTGCAAAATCATTTTGTTATTTTTTTGTTTCAATTTTGTCTAACAAAATGTGTAGGTTTGATAACAAAAATGTTTGCCGGACGATCGAATCAATAAATTGCAATAAATTTTGATTCTCAACTTGTCCAGATGAGAGAAATTATTTAGTGCTGACATCTGCGTACGAGACCAAGTGGACGAGGTAACTCTGAGAGCAGTCGTCAAAGCCATAAAACAACACAATGGAACGAGATTTCTCAAGAGCCAGTGTTGACATGAACGATGAAAAAGAGCCCCAGTAAGTTGACGTTAATTTATTGACACTTTATAATGAAAAACAAGTTCTTAAAAGGTGAGCTGTCTTTTTTAGCATCCCAATCATCTACACTTTGTCAACAAAGATTCAAACGTGCCAGATAACCTCTACCAAAACTTGATCATACTTTTTGTCAACTCTCACAATTTTTAAACAATTTTTGCACATCTTGAACGATTCTTATTCATTTTAGGTATGACCGGTTTTCCTACAATTGGGTGGATATCACTCAGGAGTTTTTCGAATCAATCACAAGTAAGAATTCTTCCCGAGTTTTCTTCGCTGACATTTACTTATTATTTTTAAGAATAATATAATTTATTAAATCCTTAATTTACAATTAAAAATAACATTTTTCATTTTATAATTTTCGTTTTACTTTCACTGGCTAATTGATTTTTTTCCAAGCCTCCCACAGGCACTTTCGCAAAACTTGTCTGACCTCAATAGTGTCATTGTGAAAGTTATACAAAGCACTGGCACTTGGTGCAAAATAAAATCCACAAGGTTTCACATTTTTATCGGTTTGGTTTTGATTTCAGGTTTGGAGTTAGGCGAACTCATGCACGATGAACTGTTCGGTCTCTTCGAGGCCATGTCTGCCATCGAGATGATGGACCCGAAAATGGACGCCGGGATGCTGTGCAACCGGGGCAACAACAAACCGTACACGTTCGAACAGGCTGTGGAGTCCGGCGGTGTCAAGCTGGACAATTTAACTCCTGCCGAAGTCATCGGGATCATCGATGCTACTTATGCCTGCATAGTTTCGTGGCTTGAGGGCCACAGCTTAGCCCAAACTGTCTTCACTAATTTGTACCTACACCAACCTAGCCAAATTGTCGATAAGACGTTGAAGACTTTTTGTTACGCGATTCATAAGATTATTGACGTCATTCGCGATTGTATCAACAAAGCTCTGGTCTTCGAAGAGGAGGACTTTCAAAGTGTCATGTACGGCTATAGAATACAACAGGAATTTACTGAGCACAAAACCTTGTCCATGTTGAGGGAAGTGGAGGAAGAATTACATAGGAAAAGTCGGATAAAACCCGTTGACGATGAGACAGAGAGAGAGGTTTCAAAATTTTACTTTTCATTTTGTTACACCGTGTGGGTGTCTGAAAAATGTATAATGCTTTTTCAAATGGCATCTTTTTAATCTGTTGATAAAATAAGGTTTCGCACTTTCTACAAATTTTTTTGAAAATGTTTTCATATTATTGTCAATTACTTTAACATAAAAATAAATAATCGATTCAGCTCGATGATAACTGTACTCGTGTGATTTCAAACTATAGATTTCATTATTTGATGATTATTTTGTACGTTAAATGTTTATTCTACAAGGCTTGTAGAATAAACAAAGAAGATTTTCTAGGTCTGTCAGACCCATGTGGTGTAATTCTATAAATTTCAAGGTTTCTTGTATTGGAGGCTGATTGTTTGAACTTGGATCTTGTGAAAATTAATTTTACTGATTGGTATTATATGTTTCAGTACAACGATGGGCTAGCTCTGTACGCGAGGATAAGATTTACAAAGATGTTCTATCAGATCTTGACCCTGATGGGCAAGAAGGAACAGTTGCAACAAAACATTGCGGATTGTCAGAGATTGTTGAACAATTGCACTGATATGATTCAAGTTATGATTAAGACTGTCAACAGAGGAGCTAAGGCTGATGAGAACAGTTGGTATCGTTATTTATTTTATATCAAGTTCTTATCAATTGATTGAACTAACTTGCTATTTTCTCACTCCAGCGAACTATCCCAACGTTATAGGATTCGATCCAATGGTCAACCAAAGATTGCTGCCACCGACGTTTCCCCGTTATACTAAAATAAAACCACGGATCGAGGCTTTAGAGTACATAGATGAATTATTAAATCGCCTGAAAGTAGTCACTAGAATAACTAATTACACGGGATTTCATGCAGTTTTAGTGAGTATTCAATATTTCAACGAAACCAAGCACAAGTCTGAAAAGCGATCCCTTCTGTTTCTCTTCAAACAATACGCCATTGTTAGTTTATTACAACAATGTGTATTATAACAGTGTATTATAATTGACTCATGACTTTCTGCCCTTGTCAGGACTTTTTTTTAGAATTTTCTCGTCAGAGTCCGTGCATACTATCGAGGTCAATGCTGCAAATAGTTTACCTGCCAACGACAAGCCGAGTGTTTGGAACGCAAAATTTTGTAGACGTTTTACGGGACTCGGCGAGGAATTTCATCGCTCCGCCGGCACTGATGCCGAAAAGTACGCTGCTGCAAAACCACCAAGCCAAGGAGTATGTTGACAATTTTCTCACCCATTGCGCAAGCTTCTTCGGCACTCTTTTGCAAATAAGCGGCCACAATCGCGCTCGACAACGAGACAAACTGGCCCACCTGCTTGAGGATATTACTCTTTTGCAAGACGAGGTAATTTTTGTGTCTTTGCTTATTCTCAATTCTTTCTCAACTTATTATTACAACAAAATGATAACTAATGAATTACAGTTGATGGAAATTTTGTCGCAGTGATTATATTCATGTTATAAATTGTTTTCTAGGCCGAAAGAGTGGACGGTTATATGCACACTTTGTCTTCAAAAAGCGACACGTCGAGAACTTATCTGGCCTACTTTGGCACATGGATATTGTATCATACACTTCGTGTCATGGTAATGTACCTTTTGAGTGGCTTTGAACTCGAGCTGTACTCGGTGCATGAATATCATTACATATTCTGGTACCTCTACGAATTTTTGTACGGTTGGCTGGTCTCAGCCATCACAAGGGCGGACTCCCTTTTAATCGAGCAAGATACACACGCTGACACGCACAAAGGTCGCGGAGGCAAGAAGAGCGCCAAAAACAAAAAGAAGAAGCCGTCTACACGACCGTGCAATATTGAAATTCTTATGTGCCAGGCAATGCAGAATATTTGCGGCGGTTACTACAAGGTTCGCACATACTTACGTCCTATTTAATTTTGTCCTCAATTAAATCCAACCTGTTAATTGAATTTTTTATTTATTACATAGAATTTTAAACGTTTATGATTACATAGGTCTTAGAACATATTTTCATAGGTCTGATTGTGACTCGCTTAACCATTGGATGTCTTTATTTTCCAGGCATTAGTGGGTTTCCGTTTGGATGGTAAAATACCCCTGCCGGAATCACAATTTGATTCGGAGCGTGTGAGATATGAGCACCGACTGCTGCCGTTTGCATCATTGCTCACGCCGCCGCCGGTTCGTTATATGGAATTCTTGGAAATGACTGGCGCCCACATGCAAAAGAAGAATGTAAGCGCAACCTCTCGATTCGACGCTCAAATCAAATTCGCATGCATTCGAATTGAACACGTGGCGGGCATTTTTTTCTCAATCCCTTTCAAATGCAAAATAATTGCTTTACTGTTTTTGAATGTCTCGAAAAATGGAAACCGAAAAAAAAAATACCTTTCATTGCACTGATTTCCATATTTTTAAGTCACACTATTGCACAGTTAGTGTAATTTTATTATTTTTTCGAATGCATAAACATGAATGTATATTTTTGACTTGCCAGCTCTTATGAAACTTTGGTTCTCTTTCTCATTTTCTGAACATGATTCGATTCGTTGTAATTTTTTTTATATCTGTTTTCGTATTGCAGGACAAATTAGCAAGTGAAAATCAGTACACGGCGGGATCTAAGCATTTCCACCAGGCAAAAAATATGTTAGAGCGAGCACAAACTTTGTGTACAAATCCTAGTATGATTAACGAGGTAAATGTTTTAAAGTAACAACTTAGTTTGTTTCAGGTTTTTAATGAAATATTAAGCCGGCTTTTTGGATTTTCAGATTAACAACTTACTGAAGGTTACCAAGACGAATTTTGTTGTTTTGCGACTGCTTGGTGGGGGTCACAAAAAGGACTCCAAAGAGCCACCAGTGTTCGATTTTACGTGCCACCAGCACTTTCCTCTGATAAAACTTGTATAAAGTCGTGCGAATCAGAAGACTCTGAACTTATTTATTTATTCGAATCTAAATTAAGTAGTCAAAAAGCCATCGTAAGGTTTTTTTTTTCGGCACATTGTGAATAGATGAACCAGTTCTTTTTTGCTCCCAATGGTTTTCTCCTGTGATTTGTAGCAGCCATCCAGAGGACTCGATATATTTCTGTGCAATCATGACAAAAGTGCTTATGAATGTACAATCGCGTTTGTAACCAGCAACGTCATCAAATAGCAACACTGTTACCAATAATATAATGAAGTAATGAAAAGATAGAAAAAACCTATAAAATTAAAGAAGAGAGTAAACGCTGTAAATACTTCTCCTTTATCTGTACAAAATAAATGTTCGAGTTTGATCATTGTGGATTGATTTTACGCTTTGCCACGGTTCCACAGACGACGTTTGATCGCCAAAATAGACAATCTGATGTAATCACACGTAAATCTTTGAGACATGAGACACAAAAACAAGAGAAAACTTAACAGCGTAGATTAGCGTTCCTCTCGTTACCACTTGTGATTCAGGGCACAAGATGATAGAGCGAATATCAAATTACTGTGCGGTGACTTAGTTGATTAGCTCCGGTTTCGTTTGTAACACGACAGATAGTTGTATTCCCTCACTTGTCGAAACATGTTTTTTTAGCACGCGCAATTCATAAGCCATCGCAAATAGTGTATTCGGATTCACTGGGTTCCGATGATCGCATCACTAACTGCATGGATGAAAGAAATAAAGTTACTGTATTTTAATGCGCTTTAAGTTGTTCATTCGCCGAAATCACATTTGCAGCGACTCTTTTGTTTTTGTGATTCTTCTTTCTCTTTTTGATCGTCGCCTCATTGCGAGGTTACAAATATTTGTTCCTGTATAATTGAGTTTACAAGATGACAACTACTCAAATTCTGCATGAAAGTATCAAAAAACCTTATTTGGGAGGTTGGAGGCACAAAGTGACAGGAGTTGAATACTTCAATGCAGCTTCGCAAACTGGACCACCGTTCAAAAGAGTACCATGGGATCGAATGTGCAGCCGTCTGGTGCAGGCTGTGCAAACCGACGCGCAAAGCGTTCAAACGGTTTGCGATTTAGCAACTCAAATGTGGAGGTTCGCATTGCCAAACTAAGCCTGAATTCACTTGTTAACTAGGACAATTTTGATCTCAATTTTGGGCTTCTAATGCATATGAGTTATTTCAAAACCGTCGTTTGTATGTGCATTGCTAATTTATATCGCAACCGAAGTTGACTTGCTGACGAGTTGAATAAATTACCAAAATTTTGCTCGCCAATTACCTAATTAATTGTCCGTACGAAAAAAAAAAAGTTGATTCCATTTTGATTTATTCTCTTTTCGCAGGCCAGATTTATATATACCAAACTGTGGGGACAAAATTAAAACCGCCGGTGACTATCAAAGCTACGTCGAGTTATTTGAAATCACTGAACGCGCGGCTAGAATAATCCAGAGGAATTACAGGGCTTATATACTGAAAAAACGTATCAAAGAATGTGCGGCGGAGTACAGAAGAATGCTCGAAGAATGTATGAAACGGTGCCTGGAGAAGAAGAATTTGTCGAGGTTTGATGCGCGATTCCAAGCGGATAATTACGAGCCCGTGTCCGGCGCGGAAATTTTGCACTTTGACCGAGTTTTGTTGAAACATGATAATTACAGTACGAGTCACATACTTCATCATGGAAACTATACTTTATCATACAATTTTACTCCAAAATGTTGAACGATTTTTCAATGTTTCATACAAAACATTTTCGCGTGAAAAGTTCAAATGTTATGTGCAAAGTTGATTGCGTTTGTCACACTGCACGTTATTATCTCAATTTTCGTCTTCTTATGGCATTGAACAAAAAATGTTCAATGCCAACAAAACATTTTGATTCATTGACAATTGCAGGCAAAGGTACAGACAAGAAATGCTAAATCAAATTGGGCCAAAAACGCAAGCGGATTTCGACGCCCTTTACAGCTTGATTGAAACTTGGCAGGCCGAACAAAGCGGCTGTTTAAAACATGGCTCGACGAGTTATCGACTAGCTGCTAATCACACTTTGATTTTCGACAAAAAGGTCAAACTGTTAAACGAGGTTGGCAAGCTACGGCAACGTGTGAAAATCGCCGCGGTCAAGCGAACGCGGCTGCGAGTTTTGCGTAAAAACTGTCAGCCCGTCGTGTGGAAAGGCTACAAGGATATAGTCATCGAACTGGTAACGCTGAGGACGCAATTAGCACGCGAATATAAGGCTTTGTACAATGATCTCGTTAAAGACACGGCCTCCACGAGGGATCGCGTCGACGTGCTCTGTCGGGTCAAAGAAACCCTAGGAATTCATCGGTGTCAGCCTATCGAGCGGTTGATTTATCTACTCGACCAGGAAATGATGCTACTCAGCAAAGGAATTGGGCCTGCTCACTTGGAACATCTGCGAAGCAGGATTAAAAGTAATTTGCTCATTGAAGAGTTTGAACAACGGTTTTATCCACAACTTGGAACATTTAAATTTTCATCCGCACTCGGAGAACATTTGTTTCAAAGAAAATTAGTTTGCGAATTGATGCGAAATATTTCTTTGGCGATACTTGTTGGTATATTTTCGTGAGAGAAAAAGCGAAACTCGAATGACTGACTTTAAGATACTGTCAGAAGAACTTTGATCCAGCTGCGTGCCGGCGGTTAATGGTGTATGAAAAAGTGGAGAAAATTGTAAAATGGTATACATAATTTCGTTTTATTAGTTTCGCCAGTTTTCCCGACCGGTGACGGAAATATCAGCCTGCGAAATGTTTCGAATAATCAGTTTCTAGTCTGATATAGAGAGCACGTTATTATAAGAATTTTCTATTGATTATGCGTAAAAAGAAAAGTGGAACGTCACTGTAATTGAAACTTTGTTATTGAGTTTGCAAAATTATTTGTTCGCCAATAGTCCGCGAATTTATTTCCAAACTTTATTTGGCGCGACTTTTGTTTTTCCTATCAAAAAGATTATCGTGTCGCTCATAACTTGTCGCTACACGGCTGTAACTATTTATTCTTGAATCAAATGTTACTCGCCTTGTTTTTACGTGCTTTTCACGAAATTGAAATGTGGCTTTTTTCCCTTGTTTTCATATAAAATTTTCAATTTAAAAACATTGTCGTGCCCCGCGCGCTCTCGTTGCAAATATTTTTGTTTACTGAGTTTATAAAAGTCGAATAAAAATCGTTACATTTGATTGTCGACGAGCAATTTTAATTTGCAACTAACAACGTCCGTCGAGCCCCGGGTTCGACGGCATCAAAACAATTTAGTTCAAACATCCGTTATTTCGCATCAAAGTGGAACACTCTTTTGCCATGTAAATCATCAACGTGTGTTTTTACATCCATGTTAACATACAAATTTTCTTCCATTCAAAAATAAAGACGACAGAAAATGCGCGGCGCAAAACGCTAAAAAGGGTAAATGGGAAAAACTCAATATGAGAAAAAAACGTAGTTGTGTGACATTCAAATTAAGCTCGCTTCATTGTCAATTATTTGGTCCGCATATTGTCCCGCGACCTGTTCAGCGAGTTGAGTCATCAAATGAGAGCACATCTTTGAATACACTCCTCAGAAGTTATATGGGTGAATTCATAAAAAAGTACAATTTGTGTCCTCCATTTTTTTACCAGGCAAGCGTTCATTTTTGTAAAGTTATAATAAATCGGAGTGTTTGTTTTTCAGACCACATTTAAAAAATGCAATGATATAGTTATGAATTCATAAATATGTAACATTTATACTACGAAACTGAACGAAACTGTAAGCTCCGTGGCATTTCCTGAGTTAAATTTTTTAATCCAGTTGTGTCGGCAAGTTAACATACTCGATTAAAAACGATCGCGCAACGACAGGCAGTTTAGAGGAATTTTAGAAGATTTCGTTTCTCTTTGTTGTGTAGTCCAATAATCATGACTTCATCACAATATGAATTCTATTTATTCGTGTCGTACGAAAGCGAAAAATGATGTAATCAGTATATTAAAATTCAATTGTTTCGTATCGACAAGCTCATACAAATTTTATAACACTTTAATTCTGGAACAGCACGAATCAGCATGGGTGTGAGGTCAACCAATCAGATCGCTGGATTAAATAATCTTTGATTGTGTGGTAAATCACGTGATTATTCCATATGTTTACATTCGTTCTTTTCATATAGTGCTGTCTCTTTTTAACCTATTTCCGTCTTTATAAAAAGGCAGCCATATTGAAGAAGAAAGGGAAGCTTCCAGAAGTAAAGTGTTAATCAGTAATATGAAGAGCTAATAGAATTTAAAAAACTGTTATCACACTGAAAGGAAAAAACAGCTATTCTCAATAACCAGAAATTATCATTGAAAAACCTTAAAATTGTCAAGGGACAAAACTCGTGTAAACTTGCGCCCGCGTTGCTAACGGTTTTTTTTGTACCGTGGAACAGGGCAATATTTTGGCTATTTTAGCCCTAGGATAAAAATATCACATTTTTGCTCTGTTCTTAGGTACAAAATGTCGTTCTCAGATTACGTTCTGAGGGCGCTCCCCCCGAGGCGCACACAGCATTTTATGTTCCTAGGACTCGGCCGACAAAAATATTGTAGGTCAGTTTACAGAACGACAACAATATTGTCATGTTGAAAACTAACCTACAATATTTTTGTCGGCCGAGTCCTAGGAACATAAAAGCAATTGTATGATTATTTCTATAAAAACATGGAAAAATCTGCAGGTATCGTAATAATCATACGAAATTAATTTTTTCTGAATTGTAGAGAAATTGTACACTTTTCGTGAATTTACCCATATCTGTATCAAAAAGTGTGCATTCAGTTTGTGTGCACATTTAGCAATGAGCCCTCCATAAAAACGCGGATGGAAATAAGCAAAACGAAAAAGACGGCCGAGTTGAATACACGTACGCTCTTTTGACTAATGTCTCTGTACGACTAATTTCATTGCAGGTGCCTTCTTAAATTTTGTTGATGAAAGGAACACATGCGAGTGCGCAGCGCAAAACGAGCAACGAGCCAAGTTCGAGCGGCTGAGCGAGCCCGAGCGCACGAGAAAATTGGCATGTCGGTGCTGCGCAAATCTCTTGGACCGGCGGGACTTTACAACGCACGCCAGGATGCGGAAAATGTCGCTCTGCAAAAGCAAGTGTCCGACGGATTAATTAATATTGCGCCCGGCTGAGCTGCAAACGCGTCTGCATGCGCAAGCGCCTAAGTAGTCGCGCCACTCGACTCTCTAATTGATGGATATCTCATCACGAAGAGGCAAAAGAGTAGTTTTACTTCTCTCTTGTTCGAATTCTCTCGTTTACTCATGTTTTCTTTTTTCACTCGTGTGCATGCGGAGCACACTTTTATCGCGACTGTTTTTCCCACTTGTCGAGTTGGCACAATATCATTCAACGATGCTGCAATTCAATTACCAGGTTGTGGCTCGGATGAGAAGTTGAGATTTTTTTTTCGTCGTACTTGTATAGTTTCTTTGGGATTAAGTAGTACAGGTGGAACCTACGGATCGTGTTAATGGGTAATGATACAAATGCCCGAGCTGTGTGTGATACAATGGCAATTTCATGAAGTCCTGCAGTGGAGTTGATGTAGCGTTTGTAATTGTCTTACGTTATTACGGAAGGTGTTCTTTGAATGGGAATACGATGTCACGGTGATTCGATTTATGCTCACTAATTGAATCCAGTTTTTCTCAGCGCTTTTATCCCGGAGATGTTTTACAATCACATTATTCTATTCTCGTAATTAAATATATCAAGTTAATCATTGAAGCCGTTAACTTTACGATAAATTTTGTATCTGCAATGAAAACATAAATTTAATGTACACGACGAAACGTACGGAGTCCGTTAAATAAACAACAAAATTAACTTTTCCGTTTTAACATTAATTGTCTGCAATTACATTGTGGTGTGTACTTTTTACGTTGAGATCAGTGAAAACAATTTATTCTTTTTCAGTGTATCAATGAAATGATAAATTTTATTAAACGCTTTTATTTATTATACTGTAGAACTAGCGTTCGTGAATTTATTTGTTTGTCTGTCGTTTTCAGTTTTTAGATAAAAAATAGGCAAACATATTTTGAAATTTATATATTAGTAAAAATTATTGTACTATTAATGAATGAAATAGTCAGTTTTAGTACGAATGAACTATGAAATCAATAAAATAGCGTATCGACATTTTATATCCAGTTCAAAGTTTTAATGAGAAATTTATTTTTGCAGATTGTAAATGGGTTCAGCAGAGAAACATCGGTCCAGTGAACCATTCGCCATACTTATTTATATTGAACCAAATCCGAGCTGAGGAAAATGTCGATGAAAATGTTAACCCTTTTCTACAACTGGTAAATGAGTTGGACATTTACTACCTCGTCAATGCGATCTGGAAAAGTCGTTCTGTCGTGAGTGAAAATAACGACTTGCATCTGTTGCGACTCGTCCGTTTTCGTGTGAATGAACCGTGGGCCCCGTGGAATTGCGTTTTATTAACAGAGGATGAAGCTGACGTACACTGCGCCACTAAAACCTACGAATCACTGTACTCGCCATACGTTCTACGCAAAATTGTGCTTGCCAACGAAACTGCGAGATGTGCATTCAAGTACTTGTTTATTTTTCGTAATCGACATTTCAATTTAAAACAATATTTTAAACAACAAAATAATATTTTTTTAATAATTTTCATAAATTAAATTGTGACAAATTTAATCGGGTCATCATAATTTTCGTATTAAATTGCGAATATATTATTCGGTTCCTGCTCATAAAATATGATTTATAAAATGTTATCATTCATAGTTTGCTCTATCATGGCGAACCTTTTTAAAACCTTAAATCTTGCTTTTATGTAGAAACATTTCCTCAATATATTTCACTTTTTTTTTACAGAAATATTATTCAACTGGACTTAAATTACGATTTAACGACTCGGCTGTTGGCGAAAAAGCTGTGACTTTTAAAACTTTTAAACCCTCCTCCAGTCATTGACGAGCGACTTTCATGATAAAATCAAAAGTAACAAATTGAGGAGATAATTAAAATAAGTTCGTCGTAATCAAAAACGACCTTGGGCGACATTTTCTTTTTTATCTGAAAAGGTTTTGGATTGCAATAAAATTTGAAATGTGTGTAAACGTCTTTCATCGACAAAGCCGTTACCCTTAGCAACGAAAGTCAATCGAGTGTCATTCTTACGATAAAAGTCTTGTTTGCAGTCATGTTTCATCAGAGGAATTTTTAACATAAGGTATACTTTTTAATATCACAACAACAAAATCTAAATTTCACTTGTCGCTGAAACATAGATGACATTCTTTTGCATTATTTAGTGAGCTACAATGTTGATTTGCGCATGCAAAATTATCACTTTTCATCAATTTGGAATGAAAATTCCTGCTGTGCTAATAATAAATTTGAGTTCACAAATTAATTATGAAATATTTTCACAAACTGTTTGTACTAAATATTCATCATAATGTATTGTTCATAATCACCAACGCATTCGTTACAACAATTCATTTTTCTAATTGAATTTAATTAAATGTTTCATCCAGGCTGAAATTTCATCAAAGCCCATTCCAATTATATGAAAAAAAAACAAACAAAATAATAACAAAACAAACAAACAAAAATAAAGAAAAAATGAAAGGGAAATAAAATGTATAGTGGATTCAAATTCGCATGGAAACAATTTATTATACAGTTTTCAAAGGATTTAATTTGAAACATTGAAATAACACAACAATCTCATGAATCAGGGTATATCCAGAAAGATCTTCGGATCGCAATGTTTAATTTTAATGAAAATTGAAAAATTCTTTGTGTCACGGATGCAATTAAAATCTCTTGTTACACAATATAAACAAACCTTTCTTTTTCCGCCAAATCAAAGACAAAGGGAAAATAAATCATCGTTCATCAAAGAACATTTTCATCCTTGATAAAAAAAAAAAAAAAAAAAAAAAAAAAAAAAATAGTTCCCCGAGATTAGTACACCAAAAAATCGTTTTAGGAGTAGAGGATTTGCATTGGATGTATCACTGTCATGTAACTCGAAGTGCTCCCAAAAATTTGCCGGCGCTTCAATTATTTATAAGCATTTTCATTTGGCTCATCCGCGCACTTTGAAATATTGATACAAGGAGCAAATTTTTTTTGCTCGCCGTGTAAATTATTGAAATGAAGAACTCCGTACTATTTCCTACCGATGGCTCTTTATGAATGTTGAAGCAGAATTTACATTGAAACTTTTGCCGGAGCCCAGGGCCCGGGATGGAGGGAATTCATCGTTTCGCAAGACGCGGCGTATGAAATTTTAAACAGCTTGCGCGATCTGCGTTTTCTTCCACCAAACTTTTCTGATATGTTTGAATTACACGTCGCCGGTGCGGGGTTGTTCCCAACCTGAGATAATCTCTGTTAATGGAGTCGCGCTGACATGTGTCAGCGTCAACTCGCCCGACAGAGTCGAGCTCGGCGGATCCCGGAATTATCATTCTTCATAATTATCCGCGTGACACCCTAAGCTCCAAGTAGCCAGGACTTGCAGCCAAAGATTTATCCAAGTGACATAGCCTGCTTCCTCAGCGAATAAAAGGACGATTCCCGCACGCTGCAATTAATGCACAGATCAAGTTCTCATTCATGTCTCCGAGTTTCGTACTAAAATCATCTTTCCTGAAAGCGCAAACTGTTCTCATTTCATTACACCGATTAGTTCATCCGAGATGTACTAGTTTAATTAATTTAGAACTAACTTTCGTGAGTCCAATTTTTATTCAAATCATTTTTCATTTTACAATAAGTGTGCAAAAATGGACATTAATACAAATATATATGTTATATATTTTGAAACATATATGTCACTTACATTTTAATTTTTTCATGAGTATACAATGGTTTAATTTCCGCAATAAGTGCAAAATGTCAGAACAATATAAAAATTTGGAACAATTGAACTTCTAACCATGCTATTTAGGTTTACAAAGTATAAAAATAATTTTAAACGTCTGAAAATGAAAAAATTTAATTTACAATGTCCAATTCAAGGTTATCGGATATTTTCAAGGTCAGCTGATCCAGATAATTTCCTTTGCTAATCTTAGCTACCTAAAGATCAAAAGTTTCACTATACACTTCTGCATATTTTGGTCCAAACTTTTTCCCCGGGGGTGATAAGATCCACTTTTAGCTCCGTGCGAAATTTAGCGCATTTAATTAAACCCTTAGAGACGTATGAGAAATTCGCCGAAACTCGCCAAGATGAATTCGTGATATGAGGGATCCTCTGCAAAATCTTCTCGTGGGTTCAAGCGGGGCAAAGAGGGAAAAATTAAAAGCGGATATAAATTTGTTTTCCGAGTGAAATCAGAACAATCTTTGCAGCTAGTTATTTCACAAGTTATGCAAAACGAATTTCGGCATGGCCATAAATCAAGATGGTCGAGGGGGAACGAGTGAAGAAAAAAAAAAGGGAAAATGATATTATAATGATAATGGGGACTGGCATTTATAACGCACGTGCGCACATAACAAAAAGTTGGAGATCAATGCATGACTTCATTTTACAATGATTCGCGAGCCATCGGAAATTGCTTCGAACTTTATGAAATTGCGATGAACGAACGTGTCCGCCGATGCGAAATCGCGCGAGCACTCTCTGGATATATCCATCAATGAAAAGCGCACGCCCTCTTAATGCGCCTTTTACTTTTTGTTTTCATAACAATTGCAATACTTTCTGAGCGCACGGCTGAGTGGCAACTTTTTAAATGCCTTTTCTGTGCTGTTTGATAAACACCGTTGACGCTCATTCTGCAACTTCTAAGCGTCGTTCAACTCCTTTTAGCATCGGTTCACGCAGCACCTGCAAAAGCTTTTAGACATCACTGTCTCCCGTTTGTATTACATTTCCAAGAATGCCCCGAGAGAAAAGCAAATTGTTGTTATTGTGTATAAATGATACAGATTAAAAAAAAACTCTTATTTTTCCAATTACTTTTAACGGATAAAGAATTTTTTTAAAAGTCGCTTTTTTAAATCAATCGCAAATATTCGTTCAACGGAATTGATTTTCACCGTGTCGCTCGTTGGATTTGTTTGATTGCAAAAGTTAATTTTGGACAAAATTAAATGGAACGCGTCGTCACTTTTTGAGCGCAAAAACAAAATTTTTGCTTCATTAAGAGAAAAGTGTTTCAGTGATTAAAAAAGAGTACCAAATAAAGACTCGATATATCATTTAGATTTAATTTAAAGATACAGCAACTAATCTGGCGATTACGGAACGTAACAGCACAATGTTTGTTTTTAGAGAAAAAGTTAGAGAAAGTATTTCTAATTAATATGATTTTTATTTCAATTTTGTTTTTAAGATTCTTCACTGTATATTTGGAACGACAAAACACAGTTATTTTGACTGCCCCTTTTCGTTCTATAACCGGTATGAAACTTCAGTCGTTCTAGTGTTATGAAGAGACTTTTTTAAATTAACATGAAAAGAATTTTTAGATAAGTGTCGTTGCAGTGCTAATTAAGGCAGGTGAGATGGCCGGATTGTTTTTATCTGAATCCCTCGATGAGATATAAATGGCGCAGGTCTGCAGTACAAGAGACTTTTAAAAGTTGAAATCTTGCAGGAAGATGACGGGGGTTGGAGCATCAAGTCGTTGCATGCCCAGTGGTGTGTAATTTCGCGCAAGATAATGGTGATTGTCTACACGATGGAACCCCCTGGCATTTCAAACTCTTTTTTCGGACGAAGAAACGACAGCGACTATCTGGATGCCGGCTCGCAAACCGACCCAACGGAGACCGTGGTCGCACTCGTCCACAAGCACACCGTTACGTTTTGCGACAAAGTCACCCGTGTGTGCCATTTCCCGGCAGTTGAGGACAAATTTGTTATTTCACGCTGGCGGACAAATACAAGTGTGACTAAACCCTCAGCGCGTTTAGATGATGAGGAGGCGAGCGCCAAAAAAATACAACGCTTTTTTAGGCAAGTTCCAATCCTCCCTCAAAAGACATAGGATATTTTTTTTCTAATCTTTTTGCATTCTATTTGTTGTAATCTTTCATTGAATCAAATCCTTCGGGGAAACAAAATTTACGGATGCTCGATAGGAATTTAAAACCTCGTTTAGGATTGATATTTGTTTACAATCCTTTTAAATTCGGAGATAGAAAAGAAAACATTGCGATGACAAATGGAAAATATAAAAAGAGGTAAAATTTACGGTCAAATAGTCAAGTTTTCGAGTGCTTGGAATAAAAACAGAGTAAGTTTGTGGACTGGCATTAAAGTATCTGCTGGCGCGGTTTTTATTTCATTTTTTTACATTATGCGTAAAATTCAAGCTGCGAAAATAATTTTAAGCGACTGTCGCGTTGCAAATTTTTTATTCTACTTTCATATACTTTCAACATAAAAAAGCATTTGAATTGAGAGGTTTGAATGTTTATGGTCATCATCATAACATTTAACTGCAAGTGTGTACTTTTTTCAACAGAGGATGTTTATGCAAAATGAAAATTGAATCATCGTTCATGTACTACCAACCAATTTTGTTTTACCCTGCATTATTCATTAGTATGTGTGATAAGTTATGATTATGTAAAATGTGCAATTAAAAAAATCATAATTAAAATAAAATGACAATATAAATTGTCGACCAAATTATTGTCACTGGGAACGGTCGGAACATTTTAATTCCACTTGATTCATGTGTTTGTATTCCCCGCGGAAATAAATACTAATATCACTTTACGTTTTACGACATTGTTTCAAATGTTTCACAGTTATGGCCGCTGTTTAAACAGATTTTCCCTCGCGGAAATTAAAATGAACCATTTTTCATCGCAGCTGATTTGAATATTTCGATACATTATTTCACAAATGCATCTATCTTGTTTATATTTTTCAAAATAATAATAAATAATGAATAAATAACAATAAATATAATAAAAATCCCTTATAACAGCCGTGTGAAACGAGCTGTTTGATTAAAGCGTTCGTTATTAAATAATATACGGGAAATGTTGGCCAATAAAATATAAGAGAAAAATGTAATTAAAAGAGGTGGAATGTTAATGTTATTTTATTATAACTGTAGATGCTCTCAAAGTTAGACAATATTTACACAAGCTTACATAAAATAATCACAATTATATAAAACCATGTTAAATAAAATTTCTCATGATTTTTATGGTACAAAAGGTTTTAAAAAATTTTATGGTTCAAATTAAAAAAAAACATTTAAGAGGGAATACAGAAATAGAAAAAAAATCATAACATTATTACAATTAAAATAAATAAGAAACAAAAATGAAAATTAATGTTCAATTGATTGAGTTTGATTTATTTTCGGTGCACAGTGGCTTTTGCTCTTGTAAGACAACAAAACACTTGAGAGTGGGCGTCAAGTCAGACGCAAATACTAAAACTTGACAAGCACTCTCTGGGACCTAACAAGCGTCACGACACCAAGACCAATATTGCCGATTTCAATTAGATTAATTACGCAAATATACTCGAGGGCCGGGGACAAGACGGCGCGATCTGTGAAACTTTGCGTCACAGTTTGTCGCCGCGGCGAGTGTCGAGGCACAAATGCCGGGGCAGCGCTAAGCGACGCGTGATTAATTTGACTTGCAATATTTTTAGATCGCTGCGTGATCGTCGAGGGTCGTTGCGTCCAACCCAGGACAACGAACAAAGAGCTGCGACCGACTTTGACTCTGTATTCGCCGCTTTAAGCGGCAAACCACTTCGTACTCGATCGGACTTTGAGATGCTGCGGAGCCTGGCTGAACGCTGTCGAACACTACAAAATGAGCTGCCCGATAGTCGTTATACCGAACACGAGCCGGGACATGTTCGACGTCTTCGTTCCGGCGCCCTAAATGGGTTATCAGCGAGCTCTCAAACGTAATCAAATCACAGCACCGTAGAATTAATCAACGCTTATTTAATCCCAAAGGCGAGAGAGACAAAGAGATAGAGGAGCTCGGCTTATTTATTGTCTTGCAAGAAACTGTCCCGGACTCAACCGAACCGAGAGAGGAGGATATTCAATTCGGTGAATTATAGTGAATTAGCTATTTGTTTTGAGGAAAGCAAACCGAATTTCCAATCATTTCATTTCCTTTTAAGATGAGAGACATTAAAATTGTATTTCGAGATGAAAAGAAAATAACATTTGTCCTCCGATCAAGAGAAGGAGGAACCTTTTGTATTTCACAAGTTGATTTTGTGCAAGGGAGTTATTTAATTTGATATACTATAAAATTAAAAGGGAGTGGAAAATAATGTTCATATACAAACCGGTTGGATCACATTTTGTTCCTCGTCGATGTCGATATTGAATGATGACGGGTAAAGTATTGATTTTCTACTTCGCTTAACACAATATGTACATTTCGTCTAACAAGCGTATTGTTCTCGTTTCAATATTTCAAATATTTGAGCAGGTCACGACACATCACGGTGCTTGTCTTTTTTTTATCCTCTCCTCGAAACGCCCTTCTTCAGAGTTCGAACCTGATGAATTTCAAAAATATGATGTAATTGCTCGCGCCATTTCTCAAATGTTTCTCAAACGCTTTTTTTAAAAAAATGTTACTTCATAGAACTGTATAATGAATTCTTTTTGTCATTTGCAAAACATACTTTATTATAAATATTATTTATAAATTGATTATTTATTTATAAATATTACATTTTTGTTTTTAATAATCCATCTATCAATGAAAGTACAGATTTTGTAATTTTCTTTAGGTCTTTATTCCCCCTTGAAATTCCTTTAAAAAGGATCGAGATAACTGTTCGTGGAGTAATGATATAATAGCAGAGCCATTAAGCTTGTCCAACTCGGAAACGGATATGTCACTAAAAGCGCGCCGCACTTTATTAATATGACTGGAAATTCCAACTCAGTACGTCATATTTCTATCCGGCCATTGTATTTAGAGTTTACGTCAGGGTCGCCAGGGCTGGACGTGTACTTATCATGTACATGCGGGGTTCTTCGTGTTGTTCACGTGACCGACATCGGTCTGCGTTGGTTTGGTGTTAATGTAGGTAATAGTTGGGTCGACTATATACCCACGGCCAACATTGTGTGCTAAGCTTGGCACCCGGGACACGAGTTCGTTCTAAGGCAGTGAACACCCCAATTTAGCACGCAGAAACATGTCCTCCGGTTCTGCTCTGCTGACGCACTTCTTTTTTTCACCCCGCACAATTTCGCGACGATAAATTGTCCAATAAATTTGGCAAGTTTCGGCTGGCCGTTCGACGTTAATAGTAATTCGGGTGGGAGGAGGGAGGTTAATGATTTTCTACACATATAACGATGGCGGAATTAATTAATATGCGAAACTCGACCTGAATAGTTTAAAAAATTTGTTTGCGGTGCGTATTTGATATTTTCGCATCTAATTGCATTACTGATGTTACAATATACTGACCAACATTTCATTATAATTAATACAACATTTAAACTTGACATATTACGTTATAATTGCTGGTTTGTAATTAACGTTGGGGGATGAAACTTTTCCATTGTCTGGCCTTTCGACCGCGAAATTTGATTCATTCAAGGATCAGCGTTATCGATGTGTGTTTTCTGCCGATAAATAATTGCCGAACAAGTCTCAGGAGCCATAATCCATTGTACGAAACACTTCAACTCATTTAGCCGATCGATTATTCTACTTCAATTATTGCGTTTACCTTAAAAAAGAATCATTGTAGAAGCCTTTTCGATTTTCACCCGTGCGAGGGAAGCGAAAAAAAGAAAACATTACGCTCTAAGTGATGTCATCAGTCAATTCACTGATCGTCGAACAAATTAAAAAAATGATCCGATATTTTGTACGATGAAAAAAAATTTCATTCTTCCGCGGTATGCTTGAAATAACACAGAAATATCGTTAAGCGATTGAAAATGTTCGTGTGTTGAATGATTTTTTTCTCTCTCTCGACAAGTAGTTTTCTTCGTGCTTTTATTTTAACAGTCGCAATTTGGCGTAACGAAATTGAGCTACGATAAGTAGATCTCCATATATCCAAGTCCGTCGAACTGAATGCTCCGTAAAATAAACAAGAGGATTTCACTGCAGAATAAAAATGTATGTTCCCATGCTGATGAGCATCTCATACATATCTCGTTATGAGATGTACGATAAAAGACAAATAAAGAGAGGTTGAAGATCGACGAATAAAGGAGGTCAGGTTGGCCGATTTTAGTCCACATTTTTTGCAACCGTTTGGCGGAGAGGTATTTGCCAAATGGGATGTCTGGAATATTTATCTTACGAATCGCCATATCATATTCTATATACACTGTATACTGCCTAAGATATGAATGCAATTTGAGAGAAAAACAAAATTGCAATAAAAAAGTTAATCTGAAAAGAAATATTATTTTCGCACTGCAGAACATTTTTGAACAAGATCTGGAATTAAGTACAGAAAAAAAATTGTCAAGTTAAGACTAGTGCCATAAGTTTCAACGTTTAATTGAAATTTAATATTTTAACTTTTTGCATCGAAAGAACAAAGGTCCTAAGAAAGTGTTTGAAAAACTTGAGTCAAGTCAAAAAAGTAATCGATAAAGACATTAGTGTTGAGACACCTTAATTTAATAAGACCTCCAATTGTCTTATGCCAAGTTGAGACATTTTTTGTTCCTTATTAGATTTTAATTCATAAATTGGTTTACATTTGTATTAAAAACAATTTTTTCTTAGTTTTACATTTAAATTTTTAATTTCAATTAATAATGTGCGATTGGTTGCAGAAACAGTCTGGGGTTGGCGCATCGCTGTTTGGTGCTTGCACGTGAAGTGGAGATGTTGCGTAAGATCGACGCTTTGCAGGCACAAGAGTCGAGCAACAGTCGGGGCAAGTGGCTTCTGGAGATGACTTCCGGTGGTGTCAGCCGGAAAGATGACAAGGTCCATCCGATTGGCAAGACTCACGGCGGAAATGGTCTCCGTTACAAGCTGCTCTATCGGTGCCTCGTGACTGGCCACGCCCGCAGGGACGTGCTGCTCGCTTTGAAGCGCGTTGTGACTCAACACAGCTGCCGGTTGTCGCGCGAACTCAACGCCCTGATCGATCAGGAGTTGGTGCTGGTCGACTGCGAAGTCGACGCCACGATGCTCGTTCAATTGCGGAACCGCCTGCGGCTGGCCTATCTTCGACTCGCGGATGAGGCGGTTCCCGGGCAAGGTGAGCCTTTGCTCAACCTTCGGAAGGATTTGAGATTTAATTTTCATGTTAGTAGTTGGAACAAAAAGCTCTGATGCGCTGATGAAACGAATCTCATCAGCATCGCTTTTTATATACACACCTGCGAAAAAAAAGTGAATTAAATCTCCGACTAGAAGGGCAATTGAGAGGGAAAAGAATTTTTAAGAGAAAAAGTTGGCCTGCGAAAGAGAAGGCATGCGATGGGAGGAATATTTTTAATTTGCAAGACATGCTGAAATGCAGAAGGTAAAAAGTGAGTGCGGTCTCTGTGATATCGATTTTTAAAAACTCGACCTATTAACATAGTGAAGATTAAAAATATACCTCTGGTTCGTTTGCATTTTTAACTCGGGTTTGAGCTTTGTTTGAAAAGAGGCTTCAAAAGGATTTTTATACATGTTTTCTTTTTTTTTTTGCATCTGAATTTTGCATATGAAATTATTAGCATGAAACAAAAATTTGTGGGAGTTATACGCGTGAATATTTATGGCATTATTACGATCAATCTATGGTTTTCTAAAAGAGTTTTACGAATGTTTTACACCGTGTCCGTATGAGCTGAATTTTTGTATTTTACATTTATCGCACTGAAATAAAATTTCGATGCGTTTTCAATCATTTTTATGCGCTAGTATAAAAAATTTATTTCATGAGTTCACAAAATTAAATGGTCCTACATTTCCATCGGGAGTAAATTGAACAATAATTCAAGTCACTATTTTCTTGTGTATTTTTATTTATGAACGTCATTCAAAGGATACTTTATTTTATATATTTCTGTAGGTACCACATAACATTAATTATTGTTATACATTTTTTTCAATATTCATTAACAAAATTATTAATTTCATAAATCCTGCACAATTTTATACATTCATACTTGTTAAGCGAAAAAAAATGTGGAAATCCGATTTGGACAATACGAAAGTTTAAATGAAAACCATGGAAACATTCGATTATGTCATATTTAATCAAAAGCTCTGAAGCTCATTAAACTTTCGTACACCGTTGAAAAAACCTCATTCTCAATTCACTTTGTTCGGTCGTTCCAATTTATTGCAAAACTCTTTTAACAATTGAAAATGACACGTCCTCTGAGTTTAATTGCAGTTTCGTAATTTGCCCAAAAAAGTTTCATTGTTGAATGCAAAAATCTTTTAACTTGAAAAGACGAATTTTAACAAACAAAAAAATAATGATCGAGTTCAAATTTCAAGTGTTATAAAAAAGACGTACCTATAAAATTATTTGACAAAAGTTTGCCTGTTCCAAATGTTCTGAAATTCTCTCAACAATATTATTTTAAATTCTCACTTTCATTGCAGGTCGTTCAGATTCGAAAATAGATCCGAGGTACTTATACAAGGAGAGTGCCGAGATGAGGCGAGACCTTGCGGCCCGGGAGCACCGATTGGGAGTCAAAAGTTTGGATCCTCGGGTCAATCTTCGGATCATCCATCGTCTGGTAAACAGTGTGTGGCTGGGAAAATCCGGACTTTCTGAATGCGGCGATGCGAGTCGACTTTGTTTGGTGCGCTTTTGTCGCGAGCAGCCCTGGGCTCCCTGGAATAGTCTGCTCCTGACCAAAGAAGAAGCCGATTTGCATGAGTCCATTGCAAACCTGGACGATGTTTACGATGCCAGTCTCGTGCGAAAGTTTCGCCGCAGGAATTTGCAAGCTCGTCTCTATTTCGAGTCAATTACCAAGTTAGCGAAACAGCCGGGGCGTCCAAAGCGGAGTGACGGCTTGGAAAGTGCGCCGAGACAAAAGTCACCAAGACATCCCACTCGTCGCAATTTTTCTTTGCCCTTCTTTTCTTTTGACTGCGGCCGCTTTTAATTTGTTGTTAGCTCGAGTTGCTGTATGAGTTTCGCTCCAAATGGAGACTTGATTCTGGAAATGAGTTTACCAAAAGCAGATTATTTGTTCGAGCCGCCGTTGACGTTGGCTTACCGCTGTTTACGAGTTTGTTCCATTGATATATTTGTTATGCACGTTGATGATATTTATAAGACAGAGTTTCGTCATTCTTGCGAATTAAATTATTGTACTTGCTCACGATCAGTAGTTCGATAAGACGAAAGTTTATTAACGACAGATATAAAGTTAAATATTTGTCTATTTGATAAAACTAAAATCAAGTTGGGAGGGATTCATAATTATGAACTGAAAAAACAAGGCGCTTAACTTAGTCGTTAGTTTGTTGTTTGTTTAGAGAAAACCCTCATCTTTATATCGGTTAAGAAATAAATACAAGTTTAAGACTTTCAGTATTAACATTATGGTTTATGGTCTGAAAGCGATACAAAAGCACATGAGCCTGTAAGTATGTGTAATAGGTTTGAAGTGAAAGCAGACTGTTTCGAACACTTAAGCTTTATTGCAATCGTGCAGTATCGGTGTAATTGAAATGCTGATGTTAATTGTGAGATATTCAGTTTTGTGTAAACCCAAATTATTTGAAGGAACGAGTTATCAGTTCAAATTGTATTTTTCTTAATTTACTGGTGTTTATCTGTCCTTGTTTGTTGAGTAACCTGAAAAAGCTTTTTGTTTTTAATCGATTTTATGCTTCGAAGATAGCTAATAGATAAGTTCAATATTGTGATAATGGTTGAAAGACTATTTCACTACTTGATTCAATTTAATATATTCCAGTTCAATGGACCAACATTTGTTCCATTTAATTAAAAATTTAATTGATTTAATGAAATTATAAATAAAATGTTACTTGCCAACAGTGAGATTTGATTAAACTAAAAAAAAAAAAAAAAAAAAAAAAATTGTATTTTTAAACAAAGGTAATTGAACAAGGTTTCATTAGATGTAATTAAATTTCATTGATGTTACAAATTAGTTTAACGTATTGAAACTTGTTCCATTTAATAAAAAATTGTAATGCTTTGTCAAATTTTTTTGAACTGAAATTAAAAGAACAATTTTATTTTGTAACAAAAAAAAAGGAAAAAGGAAAAGGATTTAAACGCAGTTTTGTTGGATAATCATTAATTTTAATGATTAAGAATTATAAATATAACGCGAAATTAAAACAAAAATGATTTCGTTAATTGAATTCACTCGACTTAACAAAAACCAGACGCTGGTTCCGTTCGACTTTGATAATCACTGCATTTCACATTTAATTAGCATATTTTAATGGGATTTTATGTGCACTGCTGGACGCAATTAAAAATGTCAATACTTTCGTTAATAGAAACGTGTCCCAATTTTAATATGTAGTGTCATCGGCGTGAGTTTGTTCGCGGTATAGAACAACATTTTAACTCCCAATTTACACACTGAATTAAATTATTTTCGTGTCATCATTACATTTGGTAGAGTGAGTATCAAAAGCGTCCAAAATTCATCAAAAATTTAATCGAAAATTTTGCGGTTAAAATGTTTCGAATCAGAAATTGCGACTCAACAATAAATCGTCCCAGAACTTTTTGGACACCCTGTATATTTCTTCTTCGGGGGTTTGAAAATAATAACTTTGTTGAATGTCTGTTCAGTGGACGCAGCAAGTGTTAATTGTTTAATTCAAAAAGTTTTTGAATTGTACGGCGCTGTGCATGAGGAGGTGCGGTTGCGTTACATATTCTATCAACCGAGCCGAGCTCTGCATCCTTCTTTCTTGTTTTCTCCGTCTTGTTCATGCCAAATTTTATTATGCTAGTTCATGAATTTGCTGCGGCAATGAGAAGTTTGTTTCGAGGCGTGTTTCCGTCCAACTGGCTGCTTTGAGAAAATAAGGTTTCAGCCAGTTTATTTGCACTATTTCATAAAACTTGTTTTGAATAACAGAACAGTCGGGTTTTCAAAGTTGCTGCGTCTTTTGCAAATTTCGCAAAAGACGCAGCAAATTGACAAGGAAGAATATCCATTGCTACCTAAAAATAGTTTTTTAGTCAATTAATCAATTATTAACAAGAATTCTTAAAGAATTGTTAATTGTTAACAAGTCTATTATATTCTCAACTGCTTTACTGAGATACAAATTTCGGTTTGTGGAGAAAATTCATTCTTGTTAAATGTTGTAAATGTAATGCAACATAGCCACGTCAACATTTAATTACAAACTGAAATCTTCAAAATGAATTTTCATCTTGACGAAGGTCGTTCAACGTTACTTCATCGGAAGTCAATCTATCTCCGCGATACGAAAACACAACAAACTTATTTGTTCTCTTATGAATGTTTATTATTTGTAAATTGTGATTGTGACCACGAATATTTAACTCTTTGTTTTTTCGTTATTCAATTTAACCTAATCGGAAATGTTTGAATTATACGGACATAAAAGTTTGCACAGTAATGAAAAAGGTAACGTTTGAACGAGCACTGCATTATGTACCGTACATTGGTAGGTGCGTAGTCGGCGGTGCCATCAAATTTGCAACCCGCACTCTAACACAATCGAAAAGCACTTGAAGCGGCGTTTATTTTTAAATGAAATTACCCTTTCATACTGAGGGGAAGGGAGGGGGGTGAATGCGCACCATTATCAGAATGTGACGCGAAAGCATATTTGCCGCGACGAATCGATGGGTAAGAGGCTCTAACGAGAATAAGGTGGTGACCCTTGACACGCGTCGGTGCAAGTGGAATGCTTGAAAGATTAGCGCGAGCGAGAAGCAACGAAGGGGGAACGAGTGCAAACGAGCCGAGCTGCTTGAGATGGTTCGTCGGGCCGCTGAATAGATTTCGCGTTATTAAAAGCAACGAATCGCGATGCTTTTGCATCCAAATAGCCGCTCGCAATATTCAATTCAGATTGACTTATCGGATTTCGCGATATGCTGCTCTCGGGCTAATAAATAAAGTCGATCTCGGCTGCGATATAGACGGGGATGTATCAACGCCAGGTGGGTCCGCTTTAAATGTAAATAGCTCTAAGAAAAAGTTTCAAGCCCGCGTTGTGTCACTGTTAAATTGTTATCGATTCGGAACAATACGGTCGTCGTATATACGCATAATCTTGCTCCCGTGCCTTATGTGTTTGCATTATTCGTGTTTTATCAAAGGATAATCTACTTTGTACCACTTTGTTGGAATTCAGTAGTACAAGCCTGCTTTCGTCAGACATCCGAATATACTCCGCCGACAGAGTTCGTTTTCGTCTCAAAGCGTTTTCTAAACGAAAATTTTACAGGCACGTTTGGACGACCATCTTTATTTAAATTTCACTACTTTATTCAAATTTCACTATTTCATATTATGACTTTAACCCTTAGCACTTTATTTCAGCAAATATTGAAATTCTGTCAGATAAACTAACTTTAGATAATGTTTTTAACGCGTGAAAACAAAAATTAACGCAGTTATTTGTATTGTAACACGGTGCTTACTGTCAGGGCGGTAGCTGGTTAGCGGCACCCACGTCACGTTTGTTCGACTCACTATTCGGGCGTCAGGTTACTTAACCTCCAGTGACCGAGACTCTTCTACTCGGTCTCGTGCTCGGGAACAGGTCTCGGGTCGGCTAGCTAATCGAGTTTTAGAGAAGGCGTGTAAGGTATTGGTTGGCAAGTTCTTATCCTAAAATAAACACGACAGATTTATAAGAAAAAATATTCAGTTTTATTTCAATTCACTTGAATTTAATAGTACATTTGTCATCGATTCAACTGCTGACTTAATTCAAAACAAAAGAATCAAAACATTCGCTCGGAATTTTAACTGAAAATAAAAACCCTGGTCAGCCGAATTTTCTCGGCCTCTGATTGGTCGGCTCTTCTGCTGGCCAAGGTCACAGTCGCTTGCTGTTTTGAAACGAAAGAAAATGGATTACTTGGCCACTTAATAGAGAAAGTTGGGCTCGAACCAGAGTGTTTAACTACAAGGAACAGGCAGGGCACAAGCAAAGAACCAAGCAAAGCGGACTCTACAACATGCCGAACATGAGCGGCTGTGCGGGTAGAAAAGCGGTCAGATCATTCGTGAAAAACTAAATTAAACCGGATGCATCCCGTCATAAAGACTCCTGTTAATTACGGATAAATTTATTTATCGGTATTTATCAGGAATTTCGCAACGTGAATATCCTGATAAAAAGATTGAATCCGGTTAAAATTTTTCCTAAGCAAATTCAAAATCAACCTGGAAAATTATGTATTGAGGCGTGTATGAATATTTTTATTTATATTTTGCGATCATCATTTTTTTCAGTGTATTTTATGATGTTGCTGGTCGGGGACGCCGTGTCTTTTTCTTCTTCTTCCCTTTAGTGGTCATGAAAACAAAAAAATAGTCTTCGTACGCCAGGTCCTCGTGTCGCCGATGTGAATCACTTGCGGGGCACTAAATCGGGTGGCTAGCCGTGCGGTACAAACTGGGCTAGATCCGTGGCCCGGCACTTGCGAAACTACATTATTAGGTGCGTCAACACTGCAAAAAATAATGTTTTAAATGAAACGTTTTTGTAGTCACTTTTTGAATATTCCAAAATGTTCACAATACTAATGAGATAGAAAAACATTTTGAAATGTCTAAAAAGTGACTACAAAAACGTTTTATTTAAAAGAAATGTCTAAAAAGTGACTACAAAAACGTTTTATTTAAAACATTATTTTTGCTGTGAATAAAATGAAGCACTTGACTCATGGTGATTCTGAACGTGAAATGGACGCCAGTATGGCGTCAGTTCTGCTTGTACATGAGGGACTGCGCGCGCATCGTCGGGCTCGCGCGAGGCTCGGTGAATCACGAAGCGCGCCGATCAGGTTCGGCAAGAAACAGTACGGTGTTAAAAATGAGTATCTGTTACAGTATATGATTAAGGAAGGTTTTTACACGCGTATGCAACTTGTTTATGAAATTCATCATTAATTAAATTAGCCTACCACCAAATGTGTATGCATTTTAATTAAGAATACCTGTCGCGCCGAGACTTGGTTTGCACCCATTCCACGATAATAAGAACCTCTTTTATAGTAGTTAATTACTCCGCAGTAATATCTTGCTTAAATTTTCTGCGGTATGGATCTATTTCACGCAAGCTTTGACAAATTTGAATGCCTGTGGTGATTCATTAACAGGTGAGCATCGATTATAATAATCGAAAATCACGTTTGATTTCACTTCGGTTTTATTCAAATTAATATTTTACCGGTGCAAACAACTCCCTTCACTGAGTGTTAGACTAAGATATCAATAGTAAAAAAAGAGAAACTTTTCATTGTATTACTTTGTACATATATTCACTCAGAAAACACTCGGAGGAAAAATTATTTGAATCTAATAAATTCAAGTTAAATTAAATAAAGTTTATTTGGATATGAACCTAATAAATGTTTAT